>JADOBS010302084.1:0-13267 GCA_015708375.1 Cydonia oblonga
GATTGAGGTCCAAAGGATGATTGATTCAGCTTTGAAGAAAGGGCCGAAATTCCCAAAATTTATCCATCTATACCCAACTTATGTAGAGAAGTTCGAATATCGTAAAGGCTTCAAGATTCCAGATTTTAGTTTGTTTGCTGGGGAATCATCCTTATCTTCATTAGAACATGTGGCTCGCTTCACTGCGCAATGCGGAGATGTTAATAGTGACTTCCATAAATTATAACTATTTAACTTCTCATTGACAGGTTCGGCGTTCGCTTGGTACATTAATTTGCCGCCCAATTCTATCCAG
Source organism: Cydonia oblonga (assembly GCA_015708375.1). NCBI lineage: Eukaryota > Viridiplantae > Streptophyta > Magnoliopsida > Rosales > Rosaceae > Cydonia > Cydonia oblonga. The sequence continues at coordinate 296 of JADOBS010302084.1, forward strand.
AGCTAGGAGGAACTGGTTGAGAAATTTCATGAGTAGTTTTATCAACCAGGAATGGGAATATCAGTGTCTTCATTGGCTAGAATGGCTCAAGCGTCCGATGAATCACCAATGGATTATCTTACGCGGTTCAAGTCGGCTAGAAATTAGTGTCGAATACCTCTTCCCGAAGTCGAGTTCGTTAGACTCGCCTTAAATGGGTTAGATGTAGAATACAAAAAGAAATTCCTGGGGGTGAACTTTCGCGACATGTACGAGCTAGCTCAACACGTCGAGCAATATGACTACTTGCTCCGAGAAGAGAAGGCTTCAAAGCTTCCGTCTTGAGGAACCATTTATAAACACCCCACGGTTAGTTATGCATCGGCCGAAGGAGCAGAGTCCCAATATGCCAGTGTAGACATGGCCGAGATAATAATAGAAAAGCCATACATATGCAAGGCGTTGACTCAAGTCAATTCCAAAGATATCAAGACCCGCTCAGCCGTTGAAGATCCTACTGTCAAGACATCCAAAGTTTATACCTTTGATATAACTAAGGCTGGCGCCATCTTCGATCAATTGCTACTTGCCAAAATTATCAAGCTTCGGCCAAGGCATAATATCCCTAAGGCCGAAGATTTGAAAGGAAAAACGTATTGCAAGTATCATAACTCGAACAAACACACGACAAACAATTGTGTCATGTTCCGAGACACTGTTCAAAGCTGGATTGACAGTGGAAAATTGAAGTTCCCAAAAAAGAAAATCGGTGTTGACAATGACCCATTTCCTACAGCAACGGTGAGTATGGTAGACGTGCGTTTGCCTAGAGATAAAGGAAAAGGAAAGGCCGAATTTGTTTCAGTAGGACATGTCCCAAAACAGAATTCTCGACCACGACTAAAAATTGATTTGTTCTCAAACGAACCACCCCAGGGTTTAGTCAGACTAGTCGTGGTTGAATCAATGTCGAGCTCCGACACCGAGGAATTTAGCGAGCCGAGGGTCTTTTGTTGTCGCTGCAAAGTGGATGTCGAACCAAGAGAAAAGCCACAACAGGTCACCAAGCCGCAGACACCTACAACCATAGTAACACCCCAAAAAGTGCTTGGACAAGGCCAGCGTCATAAAGTCGGCCCTCAAATATAGAGAACCAAGCCGACTTCGGTTATACGACATCTCGATTTCAACGCAACGTTTTATGATGAAGATTATTATGCGCGCAGCTCTGGTAGTTCAAGTTCTCCAGTGATTCAGCGCACCTTTAAACCCCCTGAGCCATGGGATCAACGATGGTATACATATCATTCTTCTAGCGGCGTGTATACGACATTATCTAAAGCACAAAAACGTCGGTGCCAAAGAATGGATTGCATAGCCCGCCGACGAGCAGCTCAGGAGATTTCGACTCCCATATGGTTACCAAAAGAAAAGGCCAGCAAAGACGATGACTGACAACCTCCGGCCATCATGAGAGAGTTGACTCAAGGAAAACAGGAGGTCGTTCCTACTGTCGAGACCACCATTGAAGAGGCCAAGAAACGCATTAAACTTCTTCTTCGGCCCGGGGAGATGAAAGCTCATTTTGAACATTTCAGAAAAGAAGGTGAGAGTAAGTTTTCCCCACCACCCTTACAGGAACCATTAATCAAAATTCGACGAAATTTGCATCCACCGTTCCTCGGGGAGGCTTTAGAGTATGTGCGCGAGTTTCACCGAACCCATTCGACAAATGATTTATACGGTTTGCCGAAAGCATGCCAGGACACTATTGACCTCATCTTGACTTGTCCAGATGCGAAACGTATCATTCAGAAAAAATCAGATCTCGGGTTGAAAACTAGGTTTTAGCATATATGCGAAGCTCAAGTCCTCGGCTTCGATGTCAATCCATATATTGATATCGACACGGACGAGCTTCCTTTCTCTCTAGAGGACCTTCAGTATTTATGACATCACTTAGAAGTCTTCTCAGCCGTCTCTCTCTTCGGCCTTAAGGCCGATGAAACGGCACATGTCACACGATTGGATACCTACCTCGACGTCAGAGATGCCCATATCATCTATCAAGAGCAAACTCGTGTCGTGAAGCAAGTTTTGGACCCCGCTCTGGTTCCCAATGAAGTTAAGATCAATGAACCGAATGAGGAGACCCCTGAAGACGTGTCGTAGGAACATACTCCGACGGTAGTGGATCCAATGAATACTTAAAAAAAAGAGGGTCCAAAAGAAAGAGAACCAATGAAAGAAGAAGATCATGACCCGATGGGTCCATCGGTCATTGACAACATGGAAATCAGCATGGTTCATGTTTTGTCGGCCGATTTCCAGCCGACCACGTTTTAACCAAACTCTTTGGATGGCGATGTAGTTGCCGAGGAAACTACGCAGGTCAACTTTGTTACCACTGCAAAAACTGATTCAGCAATAAAGGATGATACACTCAAAGCAGCCCTTGCCGAGTTGTTTCCTTGGTCGTCATCGGTCAATCTCCATCACCTGAAGCCACTGTATGTTATGGCTCATATCGAAGGGTACCCAGTCTCCAAAGGTTTTGTTGATTGTGGAGCGACTGTCAATATTATGCCTGTGACAATCATGAAGGCATTACGTCGCTCTAAGGACGGATTAATTCCTTCAAGGATTACTATGAGTAGTTTCTTAGGAGACAAGTCCCAAACCAAAGATGTACTTTCGTTAGAAGTAAACATCGCAGGTCGTAATCACATGACTGCCTTTTTCATAGTCGATTCAAAGACCGAGTATAATGCACTGCTTAGTCGAGATTGGATTCATGAAACAAGCTGCATTCCCTCATCATTATATCAAGTCCTTATTTTTTGGGATGGCAAATCGGTCGTAGTACATCCGACCGACAATCAGCCCTTCAAAACTAATATGATCCAGGTGCGTTACTATGACGATCACGTTCACTACATCACCTTGCAAGGGTTTAACGATGAAGGACCGCCAACACTGTTAACCAGGATTTGACGAGACTTGGATTGGCTGACCTTATTTCAGACCCTGATGTCTGATACCATCCGGGCCAAACACCGAGCCGCAATTTCATCTATCATGGAACGACTGCTGGCTCATTGGTATACTATTTCCAATCAACCAAATTCGTGCGTTAACCTCGTGGAGTTCCTCGTCGAAGAAGATAACGGCCCTTGCCTTTCCCTCGACAAAATTCAACCTGCCCCGGCCGAACTCGAAGATAGTAGGCCTCAAGTCAAAGATCTATTGGAGGAAATAAATGTCTGGACGACCGACAAACCTCGGCCATTATTTGTTAGTGCTTTGTTTCCCCCACCTATCAAAGCTGAACTTTGTAAGCTACTTGGCGAATTTAAAGATTGTTTTGCATGGAGTTATCATGAGATGCCTGGTCTAGATCATACCCTCGTTGAGCACGAATTACGCATGAAACCTGGCTGCAAACCTTTTCGCCAACCTCCTCGATGATTTTCCACCGAAGTACAACTCGGCATAAAGGATGAATTGGTTCGACTTTTAAATGCTGGGTTTATTCGAACTGCTCGATACATCAAATGGTTGGCCAATATTGTACCAGTGCTCAAGAAAAACAGTGCCATGCGCATTTACATTGATTTTTGCAATTTGAATTTGGAAACACTCAAAGATGAATATCTGATGCCAATTTCAAATTTGTTAATCGACGCCGTGGCCAATCATGACATGTTGTCATTCATGGACGGTCATGTTGGTTATAACCAGATTTTTATCACTGAGGCTGATGTCTATAAAACTGCCTTTCGTTGCCCGGGGGCACTCGGTACCTACGAATGGGTAGTCATGCCATTCGGCCTTAAAAATGCTAGTGCTACGTACCAACGTGCCATGAATACCATCTTTCATGATTTAATCGGCACGGTCATAGAGGTATATATCGACGATGTGGTCGTCAAGTCAAAGCATCACTGCACGCATTTAGATGATCTGCGGCAGGCTTTTCTTCACATGCGCCGACATAACCTTAAGATGAATCCAGCCAAATGCGCCTTCGGTGTATCGGCTGACAATTTCTTGGGTTTTCTCGTGCATCATCGAGGAATCGAGGTGGATGCAAACAAGGCACGAACGATCATTGATGCTCCATCCCCGATGACCAAAAAGCAACTCCAATCATTGCTTGGCAAAATCAATTTTCTTCGCCGTTTCATAGCTAATTCGGCAGGCAAGATGCAAGCATTCTCTACACTTTTGAAACTCAAGGATTCAGACAAGTTCGAATGGCTCGAAGAACATCAGGCTGCTTTCACACAAATCAAGGTTGCCCTTACAACCCCACCCGTCCTCATATCGCCTCGGCGTGATAAGCCCCTTAAATTGTACATTACAGCGGCTGAAGAATCCATCGGCTGCCTTCTTGCACAAGACAATGATGCCGGACGAGAGTAAGCTATCTTTTATCTCAACTGAAATCTTAATCCACCTAAGCGTGATTATTCGCCTGTTGAGAAGCTCTGTTTGGCTTTGTTTTTCGCCGCATCAAAACTCCAGCATTATATGTTGCCCACGGTTACTCAAGTCATTGCCCCGATAGATGTGATTCGCTATATGCTCACCTGGCCAATGGTTAAAGGCCAAATCGGGAAATAGACCATGGCATTATCCGAGTTTAGTTTGCAGTACGTTCCCCAAAATGCCGTCAAAGGGCAAGCGCTTGCCGATTTCTTAGCTCAACACCCTTCTCCATATGGGTTTGGGGGCAACAACATTGAAAACGGCATGGTGGAAACACGTGACAATCATTGGACAATGTATTTTGATGGTTCCAGTACTTCAACATCGGCCAGTGTAGGGATCGTTGTTCAATCTCCACACCGCCACCGTTGGCATTTCTCTCTCAAACTTCACTTTGATTGTACGAACAATCAGGCCGAATACGATGCCCTTATCATCGGTCTCAGCGTTCTTCGTGACTTACGAGCAACCCGCGTCTTGGTTCTCGACGATTTTGAACTTGTGATTAACCAACTCAAGGGGATTTTCCGTCGCATGAATTGTACTTTGGCGCCTTATCATATGGTTGCCATCTATTTGGCTGAGTCGTTAGACGACATCACGTTCAATCATATTCCCCGAGTTCGAAATTCCATTGCAGATGAACTCGCCCAAATAGCCTCCGGAGCACAACTCTTGGGGGGCGAGCTTGGTCGGGTGATACCCATTTTGTGGCAATCATACCCTGCTTTAGTCGATCAACAAATCATTCAGCGTGACCACATCGTCCGTACACGAGTAATGTCCTTGCCTTTATTGTTAGAACAGGAAGATTTCGTAGAGGTTTGCGTTGTCGAAACACTACCTGACGATTGGAGAATGCCGATTATGCGATATTTCGATGACCCTAGTCGTAAACACGACAGGAAGACTAGAACCCATGCCATGAACTATGTGTCGTATCAAAACGAACTGTTTCGAAAAGGCGAGGATGGTTTATTGTTATTGTGCCTCGGCCCGCAGGAGGTTGCCCGGGCAATTGTCGAGGTACATGAAGGGATTTGTGGGGCTCATCAATCCTGACAAAAGATGCGTTGGTTGCTTTGCAGACACGGCTATTTTTGGCAGAACATTTTGAAAGATTTGTATCGAATACGCATGAGAATGTGTGCAGTGTCAAATTCACGGACCTCTATAAAGAGTCCCAGCCGAATTACTTCATTCGGTCACTAAACCATGGCCGTTCAGAGGATGGGCGATGGACGTGATCGGTAAGATTACACCGTCCTCAAGAGCAGCAAAGCATGCATGGATACTTGTGGCAACTAACTGCTTCACTAAGTGGGTTAAGGCAAGGTCATAAGCCGAGTTAACATCTAAGGAGGTTTGCAATTTTGTAGAAGAAAATATAGTGACCAGATTCGGCGTGCCAGAAACCATCATCACTGATAATGGCACGATCTTTACGGCCGATAGATTCAAGGAGTACGCGACAAATTTGAAAATTCGACTCGAACAGTCTACTCCATATTACCCACAAGCGAATGGATAGGCTGAGGTAAGTAACAAGGTTTTGATTAGCATTCTTGAGAAAATGATAAAAGAGAGGCCTGGTATGTGGCATTTAAAGTTAAATGAAGCCTTATGGGCGTATCGTACTTCACCTCGGACGGCGACAGGTACAACCCCGTATGCATTAACTTATGGCCACGATGCGATGTTGCTAGTCGAGTTAAGTATAAATTCATTGCGAGTAATTAAGAAAATTAGTTTATTCAGTGTCGAATACAGTCAGGCCATGAGACAAGAATTATAAGATTTAGAAGAGGTTCAACTTGATGCTATTAATTTGTTAATGGCATAGAAGAAACTTGCCGAGCGAGCTTATAATCAACGGGTCAGACAGAAAACATTCGGCGAAGGAGAATTGGCCTGGCAAACTGTGTTTCCTGTGGGGATTAAAGACCCCAGATTCGGTAAATGGTCACCGAATTGGGAATGACCATTCGTTGTCCATAAGGTGCTCGGCAAGGGGGCGTATCATCTCAAGGATCGAACCGGCCTAATTCACAAACTACCGATAAATGGGAAATTTTTAAAGAAATATTATCCAATCACATGGGAGATGCAGGAATAGAAGTTCATTTCATTAATGTTCACAAAAAGATGTACATATGCAGTTGGCCGATTTGTTTACAAATAAATAATACTAAGGTGATGAGGGGATGGGGGGATGAGAGATTCAAGAACAGCCTTTAACTCCAACCACATCACCTCACCCATTGTGACCTCGGCCTGCCGATTCCTCTTATCCATCTTCAAATGCTCGTCCCGTTTCACAGTAGCCGCGTACTCGGTTAAGCACGTCTTACTGCCCGACTCAAAATCTTTTGCAAGCCCTGAAGAAACTGTCGATCTTCGCTTTTGGAGTTCGACAATCTGACGGTCGAGGTCGGCCAATGTCTTCTTCTTCGCCTTCAATGCCTCGACCTGTGGAATGAGAGCTTCTTGAGCAATCATTACAGCTTTTAGATCGTCTTCAGCACAAAGAGCTCTTTCAAAAATACCAAAGTATTCTCGGGTTTTTTCCAGGTTAGAAGACGCTCGAGTAATAGCTTCGTTGCTCAATTGACCATCGGCTGCAAGATCGTTCAGACATTGGCTTACGGAGTCGAGACCCTTGCGTTCAAGAATTTATGAAGCTGACAGGGATACGAGTTCATGTAGCTTGACAAGGGCATCCGATTCAGCCGTGGATGCGGAAGGTTTGGTCGCAGTCGTCGATGAGCTAGCTATCCCCGAAGTAGTCGAGATGAGAGCATCGAACTCGACTTCCCATGAAGGCTGCAAATGGAAAAGATTTTTAAGCGAAAAGAAGATTGGTAAAGACTAGCGAAGAAAATTCGTTTTAAACCTGCCGAGAGGAGACTTCCGCCATATCCCCTGGTTCATTGCTCGAACCCAAATAGCTTAATGGCTGAGCCCAGTATTTTAGACTGCTTCTCAATTCGTGCGGCCGATGAAGGTTATCTACGTTAGACGGCCATTGAGGTGGCCAGGAAATATAGATAACACCCTTCGGCGCGTAGAATTTTCGATGAATTCTAAGGCAGGAGAATAATCAGAGGAAAGTAATTGGAAAACTTACGAAGGCCGAAGTAACTTCTTGATAAGGAATTCCAAGGTCCTCATCTTGCGGGTGGATTGGTGTCTCCGCCGTTGCTTCAGGCTCGGCAAGAGGCCTCTGTCCATGATCAGGCGTAGGGGAATCGACCTGGTTGGCCACCCTAATAATCGATGAAGGATTGGCGGTGGGAAGTTTGGCCGACCGAGGTCGACTGGTCAGCGGGATTTCATCGTTGTCGTCCTGAGGAGAGAATTGTTAGTGTTCGAGTCTAGTTGAAAGGAAAATTCCCAGCAAGTATAATCATACCTCTTCCTCCAAGGTGAACACCACCTTTGATTTTGGATTTTGAGGGAGTGTTGGCTTGGCCGAAGTAGCCTCTTCTTCCAAAACAGGAGCTATAGCTGGTTCTGAGGCAGCAGGTCTCTCGATCGCCGGGTCAGCGGTTAATTCGACCACTTTTTGTACCAGGTCAACAACTGGCTCAACCGTTACCTGTTCAAGAGGACGAACCTCGGGTGTTAGACCGGTGAGAGGTTGTGGTGCTACGACCGCCAAGATTTGAATGGCAGGAGCCCGAGGAGATTCAACGGTCGCTTCTGTGGTATGGCTGAAAACAAGGTGAATCGTCCGTTCACCCTTCTTCGCCAATTTCTTGACCCTTTTTGCAGGTCGAGGAGATTCACCCGCCATCTCGGGTACCTGCGGGGGACGTTTTCCCAGCTGGGACGGCGCAGGGGTTTTGGTTTTCTTGGAAGAAATAGCCATTTTCTTCCTGGCTGCGGCGGCAGCAATCACATCTGCCTTTTTGGGTGCTGGACCACCTAAGGAAATACAATCAAGTTAGTAGGGTCGAGCAAGTGTTCGAAAGTTGAAGGAAGAAAGATATATATACCTTGGGCGGTCTCTTTTGATTATAGGGCAGGAATCTTCTGGGGACGGTCGCCGAAGATTTTGCTCATAACATCTTCAATCGGAGTGCCAAAGAAGCCGTGAGTATATTCTTCCTACCAGTCGCCGAATGTATCAGTGCCGAAGGTCTTAGGAGCAATCGGTCGAAGGCAAAATTTTTTGCACCGTTCCTGAAACTTTTTCTCAGCATCTTGGCATTCCCTTTCAAATGAGGCAGAGGAGCGTCCTCAGTTTAGGAGAGATCGAGAAGTGAGTAGAGGCACCGGGCAACCTTGGAGATAGCCAAGTTACCGAGCGGTGAACTGAGGATGGTAAACCTCCCAGTGAGCTTGACGGGTGTCACAGCTGAGGGGAAGGTCGCGTGTTAGTACGAACGACCACCAATTCTGGCGAAGGTCAGCATCTTCAGCTTCACTCCATACTGATGTTGGAAGTTTGATGGAGGAAGGGTATTCTCGATGACGACAAACTAAAAATTCATCGTCAGAGAGGTCGTCTAGGCCAAAGAGGGGCAAAGTAGACCTGTAGCCAAAGTTGGAAGACCCAGAAAGGCCCAGTCTGGTATGGGTCGATTTTGTTGATGAACGCCTAGGCTAAGCAGCGCAAAAGGTTGGCAATGATGGCTAAGCTAAGGGCCAGAGTGTGACCACTAGCCGGGGCTTCAGCGACCGGCATGTTCTCAACCAAGCACTTGTTCGACTTGGTACAACAAATAAATTTATTGTACCAGTAAAATAGGAAGGCTTCGTGTTCTCCCTTCCGTAGGCTAGCTTCTCATTGGCCGGCGAAGTGATGGATAAGGGTTTTGTAGTTGAAGAAGTTCTTGTGCAATTTTTGAACTTCTTCTTTCGAAGGCTTTTGGCCTTCCTTGCTTAGTGTTTCGACGGCCTGGTCGTCGAATAAAACCTTGAGGTCAAGGTTGGTCGAACATCCAAAAAGAGCGGCGTCGACTAGGAGGCCAGAAGGGGAAGTCCCAAGAATAGCCGAGATGTCGAGGATAGTGAGGCCGATGGGACCTAAGGGAAGGATCATGGTGTTGGTGGCCAAGCACCAGAGGCTTAGTGCTGCCATAAGGAACTCTTTATCCATGACAATATCCATGGTCGAAAGTTGGATGACGTCATAGATCCCCAGAGCCTTCCATTCCTGCCCAAAGAACTTATCTATCCGCTCAACCTATGCTACCCAGTAGTCGAATGCCAGACACCTTGGGGTTTTACTAGGTCTCATTTTGACCAGTCGAATCCTTGTAAAAAATGGTGCCAAGCAATACTTTTTGAAGAGAGTGGTGGTGGATGATGGCACCGCATCCTTGAAGATTGGACCCAGGATTTGATGAGTGGTGTTTGTCACATTCTCGAAGCGTAGGATCTTAATGGTGCTCCAGTCGATGACGTTTTTGTATTTGTCGTATTCGGTGATGAGCTGAGAGAGGAAGGAAGCCATTGATGAAGGTTGAAAGTTTTTCTGGGTTTGAAAGGATTTCTGGAGGCAAATGGCAAAAGAGTTTCAAGCGTTCTGGAGGCATAAAGCACGAAAGGGAAGAATTCGGGAATTTATAGGTGTCTGGGTGATAAGTTCAAACCTTTGAAAATGATTGATTTTCAAAATTAGAGATAAAATCGATCGTGAAAGTTGCCAGTTGTCATTAATATTCAGAAAATCTAGGTGAAAAGACCGGGATTCTTGGGTTTTGAGGACACACGATTGCGTGTGGCGGCAAATTTAATGGTGAAAGACGTTTGGATGGCTGCACGCTTTAAAGGTCATTATTAAAAGCTGCCAGTTTAGGGAGGACGTCAACATATGGCAAGGCATTGAGGATAATCAAGAAGGAAGGATGATGTTTCATTAATGTACACGGTGATGGTTCCCGAGGCGGTTCAAGAATGGGTTCGCTTCTTTAAGGTCGGGGTTCAACCGGGAGTAAGGGGTCGACAGCCTAAGAAGCGAGAGGGCAATGTTTAGGCTCAAAATATTGGTTTGGGCCGAGTTTAGAGTTGTCTTTGGCCCGAAAGTTTATTTTTCAAAGATTGGTGTGGGTTGTCCAAATTGTGAGCTGCTTAGCCAAGTTTAGTTAAGGCCCATAAAGGGAGTGGAAGGGTTTTAGATAAGCATAAGAGAGTTAAATCCTATCGCTAGATGGACGGATGCGGTAGCCGAGTCTTAGTGCAATAAAGAGTCTCGACCGGATGAGGATGCTAAGATTCGGGGGTGAATGAAGCTTGATAAAGGGTTAGGTTCAGTGACCTGATGGAAGACGGATTGGCCGAGGAAGGTTTGGATCAGAACAAGAAGTCCTAATCTGAGTGTGATGATGATTCAAGTCAGGCTTGCTACTATAAATAATAGTGTATAGCATCCTCGAGAGGGATCTCCAATTAAACACATAAGTTGCCCTGCGCAAATTCTCTCAACTTTGAGATTTTTATTTTCTTTTTCTCGCCGACACACATTCAGTTTGGATAAACAACACTGTGAAGGCAACCGGTGATACCTTTGATTTGGATAAACAGCACTATCGCCATAGAACCTGCCGACTGCGGAACCTCTTCAGTTTGGATAAACAGCACTGCAAAGAGGCCGACTGGTTATCTATCTAAGTCTCAGTCGAGAAGGGTTTTCAGATCCTTGTCGGCAGAGGTCATCTCATTAGCCTTCTTGGCGAAGTGAGGTGTTACAGGTTACTGGGTTCGGCACATTGAACGTCGAGTTATTTATGATTGGATATTCGCAAGTATACTTTAGAGTTCGGCACGCCGACGGCCAAACCACATTCACCATCAAGACATTTATTTCATTTGAGTATTTGTGCCCATATAGTCTGGTACTGGTTCGGCGTAGTTATATTCTCACAACTAATATAACCGAGATTGAACCCGGCGCCGACGATCCGTGAACTTCGTAAAACTAGTAGCCTTGTCTTCAGGCTCTAGAACCTGAAGGCTGAGACCTGTTCGTTCCTCGACCGTAGTCGCAAGATTGAGAAGTCAGTAGTGCGCTCAATGCCACAACAGCAAATTTTACTCACCGGCCGAGTTCGGCTAAGTAGTTGGCACGCCCCGCACACCAACAAAGGATGTAGTTAGCTCATAGAATTACTCGGCCTGTGCGCCACGTAGGTTTAGTAGTTTCATACATAAAACCAAAGTAAGTTGCCATTATTCACAACTTTCCTCGCAGCCCTAGCTAAATCTTGAGAAGAATTCTTTTTCACTTAAGTTGCTCCGAAAACAAGCTCGTATTGCCATTATGCGGATAAGTTTCTCAAGTTCTCATCTACTCCAATTTCTGCAATTTCTCTTTTGCTATCGATTTTAGTGTCCGAAAACAAGCTCATATTGCCATTACGTCCATCATCATGCCCGACTTGCACAAACTCTTTATAACTGAATGGATGGCATAAAAAATTAAAAGTTTGTCCAATGACAGCCAGCATACGTTTGTTAACACACATCCCTTTTAGGCCCCATTTAAATAATGTATAGTCGTGACCTACTAGTATGGGTCTTTTGAAAAAGTCTACAAAAAAACTCACACGAATAATGGATCGGGCTACTAGGGCCACAACACCAACCCAAGACGCTCAAGCACCGAGCAGTACACCTTGAGAGATTGAAAGCACCATGACCGAAACGCTTGGTTTGTCGACTCATCAATCTTATTACTGACTAAAGAAGAGGAACTCTCAGCTTAGTCACTTTTCGACCACTCGAACTGAGCATCTAGTTTGACAATTTTCAAGAAAGGAGTTTCAACCGACAAGTCTAGTTAGACGTCAACTTCACGCTACTTGTCGATCATCAACAAGGAAGATAGCCTACGGTACGACCTAGCGAGCAACTAAGGAGAAAGCTCGGTCCAACAGACTCTCCGACCACTTGAGCTGAGCAATAGATTTGACAACTTTTCAACGAATTATCTCAATGCGCAGACGTATTCAAACATCAACTCTGCACCTCGTGTCGACCGCCATAGAAGATGGCTTGCGGTGGAACCCTCGCCTATAGGCCACTTGCTCACTTAAGATGTTTCTTTGTGCTCTTCGTTGTTATCTCCATCTAGTGCTCCTCACAAGATACATTGGGTACGTAGTGCACAACACAAAATACATTTGGATGAGCCACTCACTTTGAGTTCCATATATACTTCAATTATATGGATATTGGGTCTTTCTTCACATATTGATTACAATTATACACCAAGAAGAGGTAATGCCTTAGGTCCATTTAATTATCACCTTGTAAAGCAACTTGACTTTTTGGTTGCATGTTTGAACTTGTGATTCATACTTCTGAAATTCTGGTGTCTAAACACACGTAAAGGACGAAATGAATACCTTTGTACGGAACCAAGCCAATGATAAACCAAATATTCCAGATATTTCTCCAAGTCATCAATCCAACAAATCAGCTACACACGTTGGATAATCTTCAAACTCTTCATCAGATAGAAAGGAAACACAATCCTCCTTTATCTAAAACTCT
>JADOBS010302085.1:0-13269 GCA_015708375.1 Cydonia oblonga
CTTTGAGTCAGTTTAGAGGTCATTAGCAAGCCCTCCTAATCCCCGGTCCAGAACGATCCCTACTTGCATCCTTACTACAATTGTCAACAAGAGGGTTTAATTTGTGTGCTTAACATATTTCGCATCAGTTTGCTCTCTAGTACGAGAGGTTAAACTAATTTCTCTCCAGTGTGAAATGGTAAACTAATTGATCTTTAGTGCGAGAAGGTAAACTAATTCCCTGACACCCATCTAGGTAAGCTCTTAAACATGAGAGGATAAACAAATTCCTTGACACCCATCTAGGTAAGCTCTCCAATGCAAGAATGCGACACAACTCAAAAGGTTGAATACTCGAAGACCAGCTAAGCAACAAATAGTCAAGGGCAACAGCCACTACGTACTCAACAGTTCGCTCATCTGACACTTCATCTTCAGCAGCTCTGATCTTGCCAGCTTTATCCTTGATTGATCTATCTACGACAGCTAAGAAATCAAGCTCAAGTAGTTTCCTCATTTTTGTCAAGCAGCCCAAACTGTGGCCCATGCCTCGCCACTTCCTCGGCCTGTGCCAAGCCAACCCTTGTCTTCAGTAAAGCCGAGCAGCATAAGCAGTGGCCCCCGCCACACCACCTCTTCAGCCCATACCAAGCCGATTCCTAGCCCCTACCAACCGATATACCGTACCACCCTGACGACTGCACCTCCTAAGAAGAAGATAAGGAAAATTAAGTTTTTCTTACATCGGTGTGGCACGGAGAAGACAAAGAAGACGGTTCTTTGCACGAGCAAGCAAAGAAGAGTGCTAGGGGAGGGGGAACAAATATCCTTTAGTTTTCTCTCTTGTAAGGATAAACCGAAGTTGATTTAATCCCCTACTTAAGGTAGGCTTAAATAGGCTTTAGAGGCAATTTATTTTCCTTTCCTAGAAAAATCTATTCCAAGTCCAAGTGAGAATCTCTATCAAAGTTGGAGATCTCTAGACTTGCTGCCCTTTTCTACAAGCAGCCCAGCAAGGGTGGGGACATTTGTGGAGCCAAAAATAATAAAGAAAATTATGGAGGCGACAAATGGACTTTTGGGTTAAAAAGAAAAAATTACCCTTGAGGCACACCGGGACTCCCACGTGCATGCAACAGACAATACTGGCTCAATCAAGGTCAAAGATGAACAAAAATGGTATTTATTCAAAACCCTCTCATCACTCCTCATCAAATCATCACCCACACGGTAACTCCTAATTATTCTTTTCAAATTGGAATTAATTACCAAATTAATTGATTAATTACCAAATTAAATGCAAGATATTATTTGACATAATATCTTGCAAGAATATTCAAAACACCACCATAAGTGGCCGGTCCCTATTTCTCCAAATAGGGCCTGCCATAGTCCCATTTCTCCACCAAAAAGCTAAGTTGATTGTCTCCCACAAAATTCCTAAAGACTCTCTCTCAAATTCTAACTTTGGCATCGGAGATTCTTCGACCAAAGCCCCCCATTCATCGTGGCATGAGGCTTTTGGCCTTAATCTTAGGTGTTATTATTTTGCAAATGAATTTTCAACAAAGGAGAAGATGGTGGAAATTTGCATCCACACTAATCACAACTTATCATTTTATTTTGTGATAGGAACATGTCAAATTTGAACAAACTCGACTTTACCGCTTTGTAGGTCTTTGGAAGGAACTATTCATGACACACTGTAAAGAATTTGTGTCCCACCATTGAAGATGAGACAGATAACCCGGTTGACATAATTGAGAAAGCTACTGCCATGATCTTCATCTGAAGACATATTCATCAGCAAAAGGACATCTTCTTGCCTGAAGCAAGACATGATTGACAACATATGAGCTTCCAAAAATTTAAGTCTATGAATGAATAATTCTGAAGTTCGTCGAATCCGACCACTTCTCAAGGTTTGTAACAAGACTTTGACCAAAGAGGATATCCTGGAGAAGACCTATATGTTCACTAAGTTTTTGGTTTTGATCTCTGTTTTATTACTCGCTGAGAAGCAGAATCAGCTGTTGATGAAAAATCATCAAGCTCGACCTACTGGGGCAACTGTTGTGCATGAAGCACACTATAACATGAACCAATGCCCAAAATGCCAAAAAAAGGCATGGTAAGGGCAGCCATAAGCCATCCCAACAAGGTTAACAGAGCCAAGGCCCATCTAAGGGAGGAAACAAATCCCAAAAGCGCCCTAACCTCGCTCCCAAGGCCCCAAACTTCAAGAATAAAGGCAAATCACCTGAAATCATGGATACAGATATGTGTTATCATTGTGGTTCCAAGGACCATTGGTCCTGTATTTGCTGAGCTCCCCAGAAGGTAGTAGCTGAATATCATTCTCGTCGTAAGAAGTTTGAATTAAACTTTGTGCAAATGGACTAACCGGAGAATAGCAACATGGAGGTTTCTGACTTTCATGAGGATACCATACATATGGAAGATTAAAATCTTAGACATAAACTATTTTTCTAGTTTAAATTTAGACATTGGGGCCGAATTCCACCTAGTGGCCAAATCCCTTGTTTTTGGTTAAATTTTGAACAATGTTCCTTTATGTTTGGATTATTTGTTGGTGATTTGTTTTTGGATATTAAATTTTAATTAATTACCATCCTTGAATACCTAAAATTATTTTGAATGGATATTTGTTTTTAGAACTTTTATGCATATGATCGATTCAATTTAATTTTCGTTCTAGGTATTACTAGTGGGAATGGAAAAGTTAGTTGTCTGCCAGATAGTGTAACCACACACACCATTTTACATGAACACATATGTTTCACTAACTTCATACATAAGAATGCACCTTTGACAACCATTTCAAGCCCATCCAACCTGATCGAAGGATACGGTAAGATTCATATAATGCTGTCTAATGGTACAATTTTGACCATTGATAATGCACTTTATTCTCCGCGTTCCAGAAGAACGTTGTTGAGTTTCAAGGATATTAGAGATAATAAGAAAAGGGAGTTGAATTTTTGTGCATAACATCCTATCAATATGGCCAAAGCATATTCTAGAGAAGATGGAGCGTATCTCGAGTGGTCTGTATACTACAACCATACGCCCAATAGAGAGCCAGTATATGGTCGGCCCTACCTTTAGGACCGCACATGAAATTACACTTTGGCATGATCATTTGGGACACCCTGGATGAACAGCGATGCACCATATCCTCAAATCATCACAGGGGCATTCACTAACCCGAAGTTTAGGTTTGATTCAAGGAATCACATGTTAAACCTTCTTATGACAAAATTCGTTCCAATCCTTTGATTTTTCTACAAAGGATTTAGGGGGACATTTTTGGACATATTCACCCTCCATGCATACCATTTAGATATTTTATGGATTTGGTTGACACCTCCACACATTGGTCACACGTGTGCTTGTTGTCCACAAGGAATGCTACATTCTCCAAACTGTTGGCTCAGGTTGTCAAGCTAAGGGCTCACCACTCTAATTATCTGATTAAATTTATTCGATTGGATAATGCTGGAGAATTTACATCTAAAACTTTTGATGACTATTGCATGTCGGTTGGGGTTGAAGTTGAACATCATGTACCCCATGTTCACACCCAGAAGTCTTAGCAGAAGCATTCATTAAGCGCTTACAAATGATTGCTCGATCGTTGATCATACGTACCAAGCTCCCGATTGCTGCTTGAGGCCATGCAATATTGCACGTAGCCATGTTGATCTGAGGCCTGTTATGACCCAATCATATAGCACCATTCACTTGGTTACCAGATACGAAATCAAAATATCACATCTGTGCATTTTTGGTTGTGCAGTCTATGTGTCGATTTTGCTGCCCTTACGTACAAAAATGGGGCCTCAGTGAAGGATGAGAATCTATGTCAGATATGATTCTCCTTCGATCATTCGTTACTTAGAACCTTTGACAGGCAATCTACTCACCACTCATTTCGTGAATTGGTTCTTCTATAAGGCAGTCTTCCTATCGTTATTCGAAGATAAAAATGTCAATTTCCTGAAGAACGAAGTGTAGCGTATATTAGATCTCCAAAGCATAGCTCAAAGCATGCCAGATGCTTTCATCGATCTAGCACGAGTGGCAAGATCACTTATTTCAGCTGCAAATGTGTGTGCAAAGATGGATGTACCAAATGTACGAAGGACTTCCCTCCCGGAGGCCCGGGACACCAACTTTGGTGATCCACGTACATTAGCGCTAGCCAATCATCTGCCCCTACACAAAAGTGTGGTAGACCACTTGGTTCGAAGGATTCACACCCCTGGAACAGGAAACTCATGGCACAGGCACCTAAAGAGCCTACCTTGTTATTGCTGACTCATGCTATCCAACTTATAAGGAAATTCTAGGTTACAGAAACATCATTGAAGAGACGAATCCACCTCCTCAGAATCATGAGATTTTGGTCTATTATGCTAGCTTAGATGATGTGTGTGTAGAATGAGATGATCGACGACGATGCATTAGCATATGCAGTAGCTACTAAGATCATGTTAAGCGATGTCATTGAACCTCATTCCATTGATGAATGTCGATGTAGAACTGATTGGTCAAACTAGAAACAAGCAATCTAAGTCAAACTCGATTCACTTGTGAAACGTTAGGTGTTTGGACCCGTAGCTCCTACTCCTCCACATATGAAGCCCGTTGGCTACAAGTTGGTTTTCATTCGGAAGCGTAATGAGAAGAACGAAATTGTGCGTTACAAAGCTCGTGTTGTTGCACAGGCTTCTCACAATGCCCCGACATTGACTATGATGAAACTTATTCACCTACTATGGATGTGATTACTTTTCGCTACCTTATCAGTTTTGTAGTTTCTGAAAAACTGAGTATGCAGCTGATGGAAGTTGTAACTGTGTGTATCTCTATGGGGATTTTGATACGGAAATTTATATGAAAGTTCCCGAATGATTTACATTGACTGGATCAATATTTCCTAACCCCCGAACATGCTCTCAATTTGGCTAAGGAGTTCACTATACGGTTTAAAGCAATCTGGAAAAATGTGGTATTACCGTCTGAGTGAGTATTTGACTAGTCAGGGATATGTGAACAATGAACTATGCCCTTGTGTGTTCATTAAGACGTCACATTTCAATTTTGCGATAGTTGCAGTATATGTCAATGACATGAACCTTGTCGGAACTCCTGAAAAGCTCGCAAGAACTGCCGCACACCTGAAGTCAAAATTTGAGATGAAAGGTCTAGGAAAGACTCGATATTATCTCGGTCTCGAGATAGAGCATTGTTCGGATGGAATCTTAGTACATCAAATGAACTACACCTAAAAGGTGTTGTGCCGCTTTAATGAGGATAAAATGAAGCCTTCGAGTACTCCTATGATAGTTCAATAGCTAGATACAAAATGAGACCCCTTTCATTCAAATAAGTATGATGAAGAGATTTTTGAACCTGAAGTTCTTTATCTAAATGCAATAAGCACTTTATTGTACTTAGCTTAATGTGCTTGACCTACTTAGCTTAATGTGCTTGACCCAACATCTCCTTCGCTTTTAATCTTTTGGCAAGATACAGTAATGCACCAATACGCAGACATTGGACTGGTGATAAAGACATTTTCCGCTACCTTAAGGGTACTACAGATATGAGCTTGTTCTATCCTTATGGATCCTCGAGTAACACTGCACCCCCTTATCTCGAGTCAATTCTCGTCTTGTTGGTTATGCTGACGCAGGATACTTACCTGATCTGCACAAGACGCACTCTCAAACGGGCAATGTCTTTACCGTTTGAGTTATCGCAATCTCTTGGAAGTCAACTAAACAGACCTTAGTTGCCATTTCATCTAACCATGTTAAAATTCTCGCCTTACATAAAGCAACTTGGGAATGCTTTTGGTTGAGAATAGTTATGGCCATATTCGAAGCTTCTGCGATCTTTACCCAGTTGTTGATGTTCCGATGATGATCTATGAAGACAATGCATCATGCATTGAACAACTCAATAAGGGTTACATCAAATGAGATGACACCAAGCACATTGCACCGAAGTTCTTCTCACATCAACAACAAGAGCATCAGAAGATTAAAGTCACATAAATCTGTTAACAAGACAATCTAGCCGACCTCTTCACCAAACCACTACTGAAAGCGACGTTTTAAAAGCTTGTTCATGGAATTGGTATGCGTAAACTTTCTGAGTTGTAACATTGCTAGTTCTGTCTGGAATTGTGGCAAACTCAAAGGGAGTATCCTGGTGCATACTTACTTGATCTTAATGTACTCATTTTCCCTACGATTAGGAGTATTTATCCTACTGGGTTTTTGCTACCTAACTAGGTTTTAACGAGGCGCCCACCTTGGGTTGATCATATCCCTGATGACGTCCCATAGACGTTTTATTTGACTTTGCATTTCGCACACATATTTCCTTAGACTATGGGTTTTGTCCTTACTTAGGTTTTTACCATAGCCATAGGGTTTTTTAGTGAGACTTACTTCCTTATGCAAGTTCCTACCTTATTGAGAATAGCGTATTCCCAGAATCAGTGCCAACGAGTTGACTTCCTCAACCTCTAAATGATGCCGAATCTACATGAGTATTTATACACTCAAGGGGGAGTGTTATAAACTTTCTAGTTTAAGTGTGATTGTGTAAATACTAGATTAGATTTTATTTTGGTTATTCTTTCCTATATGGTCTTGTATTCCTTGGGGATGAAGGATGTCTTTTCTTCCTTATTACTATAATTAAAGGCACTACGTAGGGGGGATAACATATCCTCTACACATTTTTCTACACAACCCTATAAACATCTCTCTCTCCAATCTCTCTCTGCTACCAACCCTCTTCCCCTGTCAGATAAAATAGGCTACAACAAATTCTTCAATTGTTTGTTTCTATAGCATTTATTTATTAATAGATCATTAGAAAAAGTGTTAGTTGAAATATGTTGGCCAACATCTTAATTAATACTATAAACTAGGGTACACTTAATTAAGCCGTAGTAGATTTTAATTGTTATATTATTATAAGAAAAAGACTTAAAATGTCATATGAACTTGTACATTTTTTATCAATTTTTCATATGAACTAAACTTTTAAGCGATTTTTCATATCAACTTTCAGAAATCATTAATTTGTCATATACTCTTAACTCCATTAAGTTGTCCATCCAAAAATAAGTCGTGTGCATTTCACATGACTTATGTTTAGGATCAGTTAGGATATATCTCCACCCCCCTTCTAAAAGTTTGAAGGAAACATTTGTGAAAGCTAGTTTATTTGAGCAACATCTATGCATGCAACTAACAATTAAAAGGTGGAATCATGCTTGTATGCACTCAAAACAAAACTTTACCCATGAAATTCAAAGCCTAGTAGTTGTGGTGAACCAAGAGTCAACTCAACAACAAAGTGAGTTGAGAAATATTATACCTTTGTTGATTCCTCTTTGCATAAGCAATGGCTAATCACCCAAGAGAGAGGGCCTTCATTCCTTACTTCTTGCTCCATGAATTTCTTGGAGGAGGATCGATGAATGGATTTTCCAAGTTCCCAAAATAGAGAACCTCTAAGTCTCCACACCAAGGAGAGCATTGATGAAGAGATGAGTGACCTAGAGGAAGGAAGATTGCTAGCTATATTCCTCTAGGGTGGCCGGCCTCTTAGTGAGAAAATAGAGCTTTTGTGTTCTCATATTTTCTCCAAAAGAAATCCTAATGATGAAATGTTATAAATTTCTTTATATAGTCCCTTCAATTAAGTGACAAAAGAACCAAAACCCTTCATCCTCTAATTTAGCCAGCCTTAAGGGTTCATTGGGCTTTCAAGCCCTTTGTGTTTTCAATTTGTCATACAACTTAAGTTATTGGACTTGACACTCAAATCTCATTCCCAAAACTAACTTGAGCTCTATAACGAACATATTCGTTTGATTAATTAACATATTAATTAATCCTAACCATAAATAATTAAACCATTTAATTATCCTTACTCATCTCCGTTGTTTCTTCAATCTCAACCTTACACGGTGTACGATCCATTAGGTTCTTTTAGCGAGGCAGTGGGCAATTAGAACTCTTCAAATCGATTGTGAATTGAAACTTACTTTCAATTCTCCCTTTAGTGATTATACACCTTTAGGGCTTCCACAAACCATGAGTGATACCTAGCAGTATGTCATGGCTACCCAAGCTAATCATAAGAGGTGGATAACCTATTCAGTTTAGGATTACAATGCAATACGGTCTTTCTCTAATACAATACTCTTAACCACATTGTTTGGTTTGATAGTTTATTCATGTCTGCTATCCAATGTTATTCTCTTACTTATATGATTACCTTGAATGTGATTTGGAACTTCCTAAATCTCATTCATACTCTGGCCAGAGATTCTTAATCATATCATAAAGTATTCTCCCTTAAATGGTTTGAAGGTTAGAGATCCCCTATTACGCATTCACTTGCCTCTATGGCAAAGTGGCTTAACCCCAACCATGTTGTGGACACCCTCTGACGGAGTGACTTTGACATAGTCAAAGATCAAGGACCTAACCACAAGACAACTATGATGCCTCAGGTCAAAAGACTACTTTGCATTATCCCAACTATGAGTTCTCATGTGACATGAGTATGACAACTCTTTGCTCATCGCGTTCAGTGGGCCTATTGAGCACCTACATGCTTGTCTTGGTGTCAATCACACCAATGATTCAAGACCAGTCACTCTCCCTAAGAGAAGACATAACACGTATTGATCTTAACGGACTGTCAGTGCCCAATTGGCAATCCTATGATCATGAACTTTTAGGATATGTATAAGAAAAATAACGGTCTCATGAATCTAACTTCTTTAGATCACATTCTCCTAATTACATATTCCTTGGACTTATCGTTTAAGCATAAAACATTTATATGAGACGGCTTTAAACAATATTCTTTGCCTTTTATATTAAACTAGATTAGTTTAACATGTGAAATGTCCATAAAGTATCATAATATGATTGGTTTTAGGGCACATTTCCAACAATCTCCCACATTCTCCTGTCACACCACCAAGTTGCACCATGGCCTCCCTACCACGCGTATCTCACCTCCTCGGCCCCCGCGGAGCCAATTTTTCAAGTCCCAAGGCTTCCAAAAAATTCAAGAAGAAGAAAATTCAAAATTTTCTTACCTTGCTGCGGCACGGAGAAGGAGAAGAACAACGAGAGATGACTCTTTGCAAGGGCAAGAAAAGAAGAACACTAGGGGACATGGAATAAAAATTTCCTCTAGCTTCTCTTCCTTGTTGGAATAATAATTGTTCTCCAAATTTATTTAATCTCCTGCTTAGGCAGAATTAAATAGGTATTGGAAGCAATTGGCTTCCTTTTCCTAGAAGAATTCTATCTCCAAATCAAGAAAGAAGATCAAGTTCAAATTGGAAAACAAATCTACAAGCCTAAGCAGCTTGGGATTCCTACACTTACTATCGTTTTCCTGCGTGTAGCACAGTAGGTGTGGGGGCATTTGTGGAGCCTAAAATAATCCCAAAAATTCTAGAGGTGACACGTGGACTTTTATTCAAGAAAGACAAGATTGCCCTCAATAAATGGGCTGGCTTCTCAGATACTCCCACGCGCAGCTCACATCCCTAGAGGTCTCAGCAGCTGAATACGACTTCCCACTTCTCCACCTGCCCTTGGCAAGTAATTAAAGATAATAATTAATTACCCAAATCCTATCTTTAATACATTCCCAATTGAAGATTGATTCCAAGCAAGTAAGTAATCCTAATTTAAATAAATTAGAGATAATTACACCATTATCTCAAGATATTATTTCCAATTTAATATCTTGGGAATATTTAGAGAATATTTCTCTATTAAACACTATGGCCGATCCTATACCTATAAATACCCCATATTCTATCGAATTTTCAGAGCTTTGGCAACCCTAAGAAAGCCCTAAACACTTTACTCTCTCAGATAAACTAACTTAGGCATTGAAGATTCGTTGACCTAACCCTCCACCTCGTGATGCGAAGAGACTTAGGTCTTTGATCAAAGGTGTTGATTGTTTTACAAGTGCGTTTTCGTCAAGATTGAAGACGGCGCAAAATTTACACTGACCCCATGCATGCAATCAATGTGCATGTATTCGTTGCGTGCTTTCCAAATTTTTCCGAAAAAGATAGCATGTGTTTTGGTTCCGAAAAAGATAACATGTGTTTTGGCTATTGAATTCCACATGCTCTTAAGATTCAAATCATGAAAAAGCTTCATGCATATTTACCAGGCGTTTAAAGGACTTTATATACAAACTGTATTTTTACATCTTCCAAGTTTGAAGTGTTTTTTAGGAAGGGTCAATTAGTTTTAATTTTCTTAATCATATTCTACTTTGGGTCAATTAATTTTAATTTTCTTAATTATATTCTACTTTAAGTTTTGAAATCGTATGAATTTATATCTTTGAGTTGTATATGGGCTAAAGTGATGAGTGAAATTCATTTATGATTTATCGTGTAAAAAACACTCGTTGTGAAGCTTCGATTTCTCCTAGATGGATGCATTGTATACCAAAATGATAACCAAGTACACAACTTGGTCCAAATTGTGCAAGTGTGGCAATACGTGCATCAACCTACCATTTCATATGTGGCACGTCATCAAATTGACATAATATTAAACATTCCAAGGTTGAATAGTAGCAAAGATCCCTGATTTATACCATGAGTTTAGTTTTCGTCCCTGACTCTACTAAGGTTCTCCCGTCCTTGAATTACGTAATCAAATTGACATAATATTAAACATTCCAAGGCTGAATAGTAGCAAAGATCCCTGATTTATACCATAAGTTTAGTCTTCATCCCTAACTCTACTAATAGGTTCTCCCGTCCTCGAATTATGTCATTTGTTGCACTAGTAATCCCTTTTATTAACTCCATCAACTTCTCCATTAAGTTGGGGAATAAAATAGGAATTTCATCCAAAAAAATAAGAAAATGAATATTTTAAAGAGAAAGACTTGGGTCCCTAAGGATTGAGTCGTGACCTATTCACAGAACTTCGTGCTTATGATCGTAATTCCTTTGACTAAACGACCTTACTTTTATTTTATTTTTTTGGCAAAGCTTATCTTTAAATAGTGATTTATAATATGAACGATTATAACTATAAGCACAAAAATTATGTTAATAAGCCACAAAGTATTTTGAGGAGGAATTCCTCTTTCACCTTAAAGAGCCAAGCGCTTCTCTTTTTTTAAATAAATTAGATTTTTTTTTTATGTATGAAAAGATTACTATACTCTTAAATTTGACGGAAAAGAAGACAAATTTGATAGGATGACCACTCATGCAACCATAGTTAAGTTGGAGGACGGACGAAACTATTATAAGAGTTCAGAGATGAAAACTAAACATGAGGTAAAGTATAAGGACCTTTGCTACCATGCACCCAGCAATTCAACATACAAATGTATAAATTGATAATTTTAAAACCTAATGGTACTGATAGGATTTTTACCACACGCGCAAAAGGGTTAAAACACCTATAAAACTTGCAACAATGACAAGGTTATTGTAGTATAAATGGTTCTAGCAAGTTCTTTTTTTGCAAGGATTATTAAATAATTCGTAACAAACCAAATTCCAATAAACTATCGCAAAGCAAAGATATGGAATGATTGATTTTATGACCTAATTAAATAAAAACGAATTTATTTGTGAAAGCCTTCTGAAAAACCATGCAACCCTTAGGACGTGGTATTCATCCTAAGTGAACTTGCACATATTAACCATAAGAAGCCTTCGTCAATTTCAGGGACCGACCTCCAACCAAATTTGCATTAAATTACTTTTCTAAATATCCTAATGGTCACAACTAAGAGTCACGAATAATCAAGACACTTAGATAGTTTAAATCGGTGATTAATAATTCAAAAACCTGCATGCATATTATCATAAGCAAATTTGAAAAGAAACTACAAATTCTTACCAAGGCCCGTGGCCTCACCCTAGCAAAAAGAGAATTAGTTACACATATTCATAATTAAAATCAAAAGGAATTGTATTGAAATAATAAAAGATCGAAAACACCTTGAATGTTAAAGTCTGAAAATCTCTACGCTTGGTCAATTTCCTCTATCAGATATAACACAGAGAAGAAGCAACAAGGTTAGGGCCAGCCAAGCTTATTTAAACTACTATAATTCAATTCTCCTAATAAAAGGTCTTCAATAAGACTAGGAAACCAAATAAATTAAAATAAAATAGGAAATATAACCCTAAGTTAAATATTAAAATTTGCCAAAAATCTGCCCAGCCACGTTTTGGACCCATATCTGCTCCAAAACTGGCCCACTATAGTTGGATTTGAAGCTTGGAATATTCTGAATATTTTTTCAGAAGGCCACGAACCCATCAGATGTCATCTTGGGCTTCAAAAATCGCAGTTTAGCCCAAAAGCGTCATTTTCAAGCATCGCGCACTGCTTCTTTATTCCATCGAAGAAAGTAACCGTTACGTAGAAAAAGCCAAAATTTTAAGACGAACACGCCAAGGGACACAAGAACGTCCTCCAATTTGAATCACTCCAAAATTCATTTGTTTGATCATGTTTTGCTCTAGAGGAATTCGAATGTTCTAATTTGAAAATATAATGCAAAATATCAAAATTCTACCAAAATAATTACCAAAACATACTAAAAATAGAGTAAAATATATAATATGAAATTGGCTCATTAGGTACAATGAGGAGAAAATTGAAACCTCATAGCCCATTTTAAAAACCACACGAAATTTAAATGGTGTAAAATGTAGTATATCGGGTCTTCTAAAGGTAAAATTAATTATTTTTCTATATATTATTTAAAGTAAATTTAGATATTTTCATCTTATACTGTTTAGTCCAACTCAACCCAGTTTAGCTTAGTTTCTAAAACAAAGCTCAATCCTAACTAAGAAGGTGAAACAAGCGGGGCCTTGATCTACTATATCACCATAAATTGTGACAATTATCAAAAAATCCATATAAAACTTATGTTGACGTACTAGCTAGTATTGAGTATTTAGAAGTTCAAGCATATTAAAGTAACAACATTATGACCAATAGGTTTTTTTTTTTTTTTTTCCCCAAACAAATGATATTATCTACATTAAAAGAGATGTGGTGGCCTTATGATGCGTTACGAATGTGACACACAAATTAAACCCTATGGATGACAATTGTAGTATATGAGCAAATAGGGATCGTTCTAGACCGGGGATTAACTAGGGATGCTAATCAATGTGAAATTGGCTCAAAAACGTAAAAA
>JADOBS010302086.1:0-13276 GCA_015708375.1 Cydonia oblonga
ACAAAAAAAAAAAAAAAAAAAAAAACAAAAAAATCTTAAACTACAATTATTTTTCAATTGTTTCATTTAGACAAAGATATCTTTACATTAAGAGGCGAGGAGAATAAATAGATGTGAAACTCGTTATTCACTAGCTAGATTTGAATTACATATAAAAAGGAATATCATTAAACTGTAATACCAATCGACGTTTAAACACAATTGTTGATGTAAAAGAGAAAAATCATCGATTACTTTTGGTATCCAATGATTAACGATATTGTATTGTGGATGCGTACCGACCATAATAAGCACGTGTTCCCTTATACACTGGACAACTACATAGATACATGCATGCATTTTGTTTTCTACAATCAAGACAAGCATCCTCAGTTGTCTCCGGATGAAACATTTAACAAATAAAAGGTTGTTATAGATTAATTATACAATGAATAATTGACAAATTTATATAAATAACTTCATTTTTGTTCAATAAATGTTAAGGAGATTCTCTTAAAAGTTGAACTCTTTATATACTTTCTAGTACCTTATGTTTTGAGCATAATATTTTTTAATAATGGTAAGAAAGTTAACGTTAAATTATAAGCTAATAAAAAGTCTATAAAAAATATCACTTTAAAAGAATCACATTAGCATTTCTCTTTTGTTCATGTATGTATCCTCCAAGGTTTTAATAATCACATTAGCATATCTCTCTATGTATCCTCCAAGGTTTTAATAGGGTCGGGAAAAAGTCCATGCTCTTACCGTCTTACAAATGTTTAATTTGTGAAGTTTCGCGGGATATAGTATTATACTGTAATTGCAGGCCATAGCGGGAAAGATTATGACCTAACCAGTACCGTGCATTGGAAAAGAATATCAGAACCATACAATAAAAAAGAATTTTTATGGATGCAATCATAACAACCATGCACTTGATTTTAGGCTACAAAGTTGAGCGGTGTTTGGGTCTGAAGTTCTGGTTTGGGCCAAGTTGGTAGAAGGTCAGAAAGGAGGTTGTTAGGCCATCTCTAACCGACCCGGCTAAAAGATTATACGACTAAAAATAGCTAAGAATGACATGAAAATCATATCTAATCGAGGGCTAGGTCAAAGAACGTGTGGGCCCCACCGGGCCCAAACCCCCAAATCAGGCCATCGGGCTGGCCATTTCCAACAAGTCAGCCCACCCTCTAGTTCAGCCCTCCAGCGCCAGAATGTCAAACTTGACACTTTGTCAGCCTTTCAACTCAAGGCATTTGAATGCCAACGGCTACTTGGCGTCAGCATGACGCCAGCTAGCAACGGCTAGCTAACGTCATGGTGCCGTCATGTTATTGTTGGAATTTGAATTTTTTTTTTGGACGAATTTAAAAAAAAAGAAAAAAAAGAAAAAAAAAGATCTAATTTTTTTTCCTATAAATACCTACACCATTCCTACAACATTGAAAGTTGAAGATAAGAAGTGTCACGTAGATAAGAATCCTATCTAAAATTTGTACAACCAATTACATCTCAACACGTGGCATTCGAAATCTTATCCGAAAAATTATTAGGATTACTTAAAGATAAGAAATCTGGAGAGTTACTCACTTTACACGTGTCACTTTAAATCCTATCTGAAAAATTATTAAGATTACATAAAGATAAGAAATCTGGAGAGTTACCCACATTAGCGACACATGTCACTCGAAATCCTATCCAAAGAATTATTGAGATTATATAAAGATAAGAAATCCGGAGGCTTATTCATTTGGCGACAAATGCTGATGGAGTGGCCGAGTCCTAGACGAAGTAGGTTTAATTAAAGATCATAATTAGCTTATGATGTGGTGGAGTTCTAGAACAAGGATTATTTAGGGATCATGATTGGTGTTTGATGAGATTTGAGTTAATTTCTTAAGGATCACATAATAACACTAAGTCCAAAATTCTAGTTTGAGCAAAAAAAGGTAAGATTCAGTGGTGATATAGCTTTGATGAGAGAAAGATTTGTGAGGAAATTAAAGACAATGTTAAGGAGTTGCAGTGATATCAGACTCTCCAACTTGAGCATCATGTAGTTCATTCTTATGAATACAAGAAATCGTGCAACAATAAAATGACCTTCAACTTAACACACAAATCAACGCTTTACGTGACTCCCTTTCACACCATTTTGTGAAAATTGACTTACTAATTGTTAGCACAAATTCCAAGTGGATAGACGGGGTTTTCCAGGAGCAACTGGTGAAGGCGACCGACTGGATAGACGATGATTCTTTCTGAGTTTGTGGTTGATTGTTTATCCTAAGTCTTACTCGGCGATGAGTCTTTGATTCTTTCGCAAAAGAGGTCACTCATTAGCCTTTTCAGCAAACTGGGGTGTTCTATGATTGGTTACTCTCAGGTCACATTTAGAGTTCGGCACACAGACAACCAAACCATTTTTACGATTAAGACACTCATCTCCTTTAAGTATATTTGTCCATACAGTTTAAACTGATTCATTGGACCTATATTTTCACCAAATCCTTTAGGTTGCCTAACCTGGTGCACATGATCCATAACTTCACAATGATTTGCACAACCTTGTCTTCAGATTTTAGAAGTCAAGGCTGAGAGTGTTCCCTTCTCGGACGAAGTTACTTGATTCAGAAGTTAGCAACGCATTGCACCACATCACCACATTCAAGTAATTTGCCTAGCCAAGGTCGGTAGCGAATTGACACGCTTGCATTAGAATTCAAGCCGTCAAGGGACATACTTAGCTCTTTTTTACTTTTTATGTGTGCCACGTATGCTTTGTAATTTTTAGGTTCAATACATGGTAGATTGGGTGTGCCCTGTGGGTTCAAGGCTAAACTTAATCATCTTATACAATTTATCACTTTAATATCTTGTTAAGTTACAAGTCTGCGGTTACTAAAACTATAGTCGAGTGATAATCTTCTTCACCTGTATGTGATGCATATAAAGTTTGACTCAAATGAATAAAGATGACGTATTTATTTGTGTGGAGTTTGATACTTAATTAGTGGCTGATTCATTATGTGACCTAACTTAATTCCGCTATCGATGGAGCAGAATATTTTTGTGTAAAAAAAGGAAAAAAGAAAAAAAAAAGATCAATTCTTACCAAAACTTGATTAACGAATTTGTCATTATATATATCTCCCTAGCTATTTAGAAAACAATTTCTATGGTTGCAAAAATATAATCGCATCTCCCTATGTATAAATAATAACTAAAACCTGACAACTACTCCGACATAACTCTTTTCTAAATCATGGGTTTAGTATTTTTCCTAACAAATCGTGGCTTTGTTTGTCGTTGAGAAAGCTCCAAAACTCCGACTTTTATACAGATGGTCGGTCATAAGATCTTGATAACAAAATTTCTAAAAGTTCCTTAAAACAATATCACCGTCCTTAAAACAAAATTTCTAAAAGTTCCTTAAAACGATTATTTTTCTGTGAATTATGTGTTTTGTAGGAGTCAATTTGGATTTAGTTTTATTTTTCCAATTAAACCTAATTTTTTTAAAGAAATAAAAGTCAATAATGTCATGTCAAATTATGACTATTTAAAGTCAAAATGCACAGAGTTTCAGTGTATTTGGACCACACATCACAAAAATATCACATTCGTGATTAATCCCACCGAGTTTTAGGAAAAGTAAGATGCTTGAGATGTGCAATGATTGATTGGTGCCGATTGCCCAAACGGCAAACCAGATTACTTTCCTAAAAGTTTCCATTAAATTAAAGGAAAGAAACTTAATTTTCTATTAATTTTAAATCCATGGTACCAAAAATCAAATGTTATCCTACTCATTAATGCATAATCCGAAAAGAAAATGATACACGTTTTAATTATATATATATATATATATTTGTTTAATTTAATTTGTTGATTTTTTTTTAAGTTTCTTGTTCGATAACAAAAATAAAGACGCGTATGCGATGCTAAATATAGTTTGTGAAACCACTTTTCTATATAACTAAATTGGTTAAACTGTTGTCGAATTTTATTTTCCGTAATTTAGATAAATTTAAAATAATAATTTAAAAGCCTTGTTTTTAATGTTTTAACCTGGATTCCAAATAGCGAATGTAATGGTAACCGCCATGAATGGTCAGAGTAAACCAGTGCAAACACTGTTTACCACATGCGGCCTTGGTTGGTGCCTCTGTGTCCATATATAAGAGGACCGACCCCTTACAGACATTCAACAAATTTAATAAAACCGATGAGAGACGCCGCCATGTCTAAGATTCTTCCAGTTCTTGTTTCTCTTCTCTTTCTTCAAGCTTCTGCTTCATGGGCAGCTTCAGATTCTGTCTACGACAGCTTTCTCCAATGCCTAAATACCAAAACGAACTCATCAAACACAACCCAGTTGTCCAGCATAGTCTATGCCCAGAACAACCCTTCATACGCACCAATTTTACAAGCCTACATCAGAAACTCCAGGTTCAACAGAACCTCCACCCCAAAACCACTCCTCGTCGTCACACCCATAACCGAATCCCATGTCCAGGCCTCCGTCCTTTGTGCCAAGCTCGCCGGCGTACAGCTCAAAATCCGAAGCGGCGGCCACGATTACGAGGGTATTTCGTACTGGTCTAGCCAGACATTTATTGTTCTTGACATGTTTAATCTCAGGTCGATCACGGTGAACATTGAGGACAACTCCGTTTGGGCTCAGGCTGGCGCTACGCTCGGAGAATTGTACTATAGGATTTGGGAGAAGAGCAAAGTTCACGCCTTTCCGGCGGGGATTTGCCAACTGGTTGGTGTTGGTGGACACATAAGTGGCGGCGGATATGGTAACTTGCTTAGGAAGTATGGCCTTGCTGTTGACAACGTCCTTGATGCTCAGATTGTCAATGCGAACGGGGAACTTCTCGATCGAAAATCGATGGGGGAAGACTTGTTTTGGGCTATTAAAGGAGGAGGTGGTGGAAGCTTTGGAGTCATTATTTCGTACAAATTGAAGTTGGTTTCTGTCCCGGAAGTTGTTACAATTTTTCGGGTTGAGAAAACGTTGGAGGAGGATGCAACCGCCCTCGTTTTGCGGTGGCAGGAGGTGGCGCCGACTACGGATGATGGGTTGTTCTTGAGGCTGTTGTTGCAGCCTGTGAGTTCTAAAGTGAAGAAGGGTGAAAAGACTGTTAGAGCTACAGTTCTGGCTGAGTTTCTGGGCAATGGCGATCAGCTTGTGACATTGTTGGGGAAGGAGTTTCCTGAATTGGGGTTAACGAAGGAGAATTGTACTGAGACGAGCTGGATTGAATCCGTACTCTGGTGGGCGAATTTCGACATTGGAACCTCTCCCGAAGCGTTGCTTGACAGAATGCCAAACGATGCAAATTTCTTGAAGAGGAGGTCTGATTATGTCCAAACCCCGATTTCAAAAGATGGGTTGGAGTGGCTATGGAAGAAAATGATCGAGCTAGGGAAAACAGGACTTGTTTTCAATCCGTACGGCGGGGAAATGAGCCGGATTGCGCCATCCGATACGCCTTTTCCCCACCGTGCCGGAAATCTGTTCAAAATTCAGTACTCTGTGAATTGGGAGGATGCAGCGGAGGACTTGGAGAAGAACTACACCACAGAGAGCAAAAGGCTTTTCAGTTACATGACCCCATTTGTGTCAAAAAATCCAAGAAGTGCTTTTTTGAACTATAGGGACCTTGACATTGGTGCTAGTTCAAATGGGGCTCCTACTTATGAAGAAGGAAAGGTATATGGGGTGAAGTATTTCAATGACAATTTTGATAGGTTGGTGAAGGTGAAGACCGCCGTCGATCCCGAAGATTTCTTCTACAACGAGCAAAGCATCCCAATTCTTCCAAGTAAGGAATAAGAGAACATAGGAAGTTGAAACAAAAGCATGGATTTTTGGTTATTGATTGGTCATAGATTCATAGAAATAAGTTCAAAAAGATATGAAATGGTTATAATTATTGGGTTATTTTGATTCAGTCTTGTCACAGTGAATATATACAATGTGTTTTTACTTTTATCCTGCTCCAGATTTAATATTTGGTTTTGGATTTATGAGAGATTGAGACATGTATAACAAAGTTGAGACAATGTCATTTTTATTGAAGGCTGACTTGACAATTTCTTTCTACCTTGTGGAATGGGGTATGCTTGCCGTGAATGTCATTTTCAGTTCATCTGATTAGTTTATCTTAGAGACTAGTTCAATCATTGGAAAAAACAAAAATTAAAGCGCAAGTAACGGAAATTGATTTTTGCACTTTTTCTTTTTCCGCGTAAGAAATGTGCAGAATAAAAAAATAAAAGTATGCAAATTCTGAAGAATTATGCTTACGACTAATCTTTTATTTTATTTTATTTTATTTGAACAATATGCCCAATTGGATTAAACCATCCAGATGCAGATTCTTCACCTCATATTTTGTGGAAAACCTTTCCTAGTCTGAGATTGTAAAAAGTCGCAATATAGGTTCCTTTCACAAATCCATTTAAGTCAAGTCGAGTTAAAATAGCTGTCATTGAAAACTGTAATTGCACAGAAGCTTCTGTTGGTGGGTTGGTCTTGATTTTGTGGCTGTGAGTCTTGTGACACGGTTAGATTTGAAGGTCCCTTGCGACTCGGTCGTTTTCTCATAGGATCATCATGTGATGTGTCTGCATAAAGTTGTTTGACGAGAGATATAGGCACAAAAAATATGCGAGTACGTAACGAAGAATTTTTCGTTTTCTTAGTCTTTGTGCACTTGTAAATAAATAGATTTACCTGCAGTTAATATGCTATTGTGGCGGTATCTCAAACTAATTACAATATTAATTTGTTATTGAGTTATATACCTGCTAAGATAAACGTTCTGAAGTGTAGGTAAGTCTTTTCCTTTAGAGATTACCCTTTTGTATTTTGGTCTTCTCTCTTTGGGGATATCACCACATACTTGTGCTTGCTGTTATTGTTGTGTTGAGTTGCCTTCAATTTCAGGAGCGCAAAAAAGTAGAGTGAAAAAGATAAAACAAGTGTGTGTGTGTGTTTGAATAATAAGAACTGTTGCTGATTTACTGTTATGATTATGGATGTTTGTCAAACAGTAGTGTGATTCCATCCTCTCAATGATCATTGTGAATGCATTCTCTATTGGGTGCACTCAACCTGTTCGATGAAAGTCCGCAGCCAATTAGCAGTTGATGTAATAATTAAGCTCAAAGAATCCACGTACAGGACAATGCCCTCCCTAGTGAATTGTTGCAGTGCATATTTGTGCTATCTGGATTTAGGCCCCCGCAATTCATAACTCGTTTGATTGGATGATCAGATACTCAAACTATAATCTTCCCATACATTTTGTTGCCCTAAGCCTGAGCTCCCCAACGGTACTGACTTTGGTTGCTGATTGCAGGTTCACATACAGATGTGAATGGCGGATCAAATTCCAACATACCAACGGGGAAGCTACTCAGTTTACTGGTATACTTGCTTGTTGGAGGTTGGTAAGAGGGAATGCTTTACTAGCCAAGACTACAATCCATTGTATGTAAATATTTTTAATTCTTTGTATTTACTTGCTTGTTGGAGTTTCAGTAAGAAGGCACTCAGGTAATGGCTCATGCATATAGCATGTTCGGCTTTCTAGCTTGTAGCTAGAAAGCTAGAAAGAAATAGAAACGAAGAAATGTTGTTTAGGGTGTAGTTGAAAATAGATTTTGGAAATAGGACCATGAACATGAATCATGATTTCTATGCTACTACAGTGCTCATGTCCAAAACGAAGTCGTTTTAGGCTGGAGGTGGAAACCATCATCTGGAGTGCGGCTTTTAAAACCTCAATTGAGTCGAGGGCGGGTAGTTGATTCTCTGGTTTAGCTAGGACGGATATGTAAACCAAGCAAATAGTTCAGTGGTTAAAACCTCAGTTTAGCCGAGGGGTTGAAGTATTTCTAAGAGTAACTTTAAGAGACTTGTTCTGCGAAGACCTTAGTTGTTCCTGGTAATTTCTTTGGAAATAAACAAAGTATCCTTGTGTTCCCATCAGGGAAAGTAGAATATTTAATAGATTGGTTGGCTTTTGTTCATCTTTCAAGCAGATATCAACTAACGATAGATATTAGGCAGCCTCAACCAACGTATACAAGTTCCTAACTTTACTTGCATCTCAATAAAAGAAGTATAACCTTCTTTACATGAATGGAAATTGTTGTCAACGAATATATACATCTTTAAAATAAATGGAAATTGATGTTAAAATACACATTTATTGTTTTATAAGATGTGACTATGAGACAGAGCTTAGGGCAAAAGAAGTAGAGGAAGACCTAAGAAGACTCTGAAGGAGACTGTCAGAAAAGAAATGGAGTACTTGGAGTTAACGGAAGACTTGGTGCAAAAACCAAGCGCAATGGTGTTTTAGGATTCATGTAGCCGATCCCACTTAGTGTGATAAATCTTGGTTGTTGTTGTAACTATTCCATTGTCACAGAGATGAAAATTTCGAATTGAAAGTGTATTTATATTAGATTCATGTACCGATAGTTATTTGTATGAAAAGTCTCTCTTGGAAGGCAAACGTTTATGAAAAGGCTCTTTTGTTAGGAAATCGATTGTGAAAAGTCTACGCATATATCTTTTCAATTCTTCCAACTCATATTACCTATATAAAGGAGCTCAGAGCTCATACCATTTCACATATGTAGAGCAAATAAAGATGGAGACCTCACACGTAAAACTACTTCCCCTGCTACTTTTCTTCCTTCTGAACTCAGTTTGTTCTACAACTTCGAACCCGATTTCGGCAAGCTTTGTCCCATGCTTTTCATCCCGCATACATTCTAACTCAACAAGCAAAATCATCCTCACCGAAAGCACTTCAGATTATTCCTTAGTCTTGCAATCCTCCATACAGAATCTCCGATTCTTGAACACATCAACACCGAAGCCACATGCTATTATTACTCCGTCTCAATACTCTCATGTTCAGGCAGCTGTGGTGTGTGCCAAGAAAGACGGCATACAAATAAGAACCCGAAGCGGGGGCCATGACTACGAGGGCCTGTCTTATGTATCCGAAGCTCCTTTCATCATCATTGATCTTTTCAATCTTCGGTCTGTCGATGTTGACATAGAGAATGGGAGTGCTTGGGTTGAGTCAGGTGCTACTCTCGGAGAGTTGTACTACACAATTGCACAAAAGAGTAAAATTCATGGATTCCCTGCTGGGACATGTCCAACTATCGGTGTGGGGGGCCATATTAGCGGAGGTGGATTTGGCACTATATTCCGAAAATATGGTCTAGCATCTGACAATATTATTGATGCTAGGATTGTTGACGTTAATGGCAGGATTCTCGATAGAAAATCCATGGGAGAAGAACTCTTTTGGGCTATTCGAGGAGGGGGAGGCTCAAGCTTTGGAGTCATTTTGAAATGGAAACTTAGGTTGGTTCCTGTTCCTCCATCTGTGACAGTTTTCAAAATTTCACAGACCATCGAACAAGGCGCAACCAAACTATTTTCAAAATGGCAAAACATTGCAGATGCGCTTCATGAAGACATTTTCCTACATTCAGTCATAAGTGTTGGAAATAAAGCTGGCGCAAATGGTGGCAAAACTATTATAATTGAATTCGGTTCCTTGTTTCTTGGACCAGTCGAGAAACTTCTCCCCTTGATGCAAGACAATTTTCCGGAGTTAGGTTTAGACCGCAGCAACTGCACTGAATTGAGCTGGATTGAGTCTGTTCTATACTTTGCCGGCATCTCAATAAACGAGTCGGAAGCTTTGCTCAGGAGAACACAACAATCTAAGAGCTTCTTCAAAGCAAAATCAGACTATGTGACTGAACCAATTTCGGAAGCTGGCTTGGAAGGTTTATGGCAAACACTGACTGAAGTAGGAGCTTATTTGATATTGACACCTTATGGTGGAAAGATGAGTGAGATTTCGGATTCGGAAACTCCTTTCCCACACAGAATTGGCAACATATTCGGAATCCAGTATATGGTCACTTGGGATGATGGCAAGGAAACTGAGAAACATATTGGCGGGATGAGAAGGCTGTATGACTACATGGCACCATATGTTTCAAAGTCCCCAAGAGGAGCCTATTTGAATTATAGGGATCTTGACTTGGGGAGGAACAATGCTTGTAATACAAGTTATGGACAAGCAAGCCTTTGGGGCTTGAAGTATTTCAAGAATAATTTTAGGAGACTTGTTCATGTGAAGACCTTAGTTGATCCTGGTAACTTCTTCATGGATGAACAAAGCATCCCTTTGTTCCCATCTAGGAAGAAATAGATTGTTGGTATTGAAAGTTTACTAACTCAATACCAAAATATGTGGATGATAAGTTTACAAACTTTATCACACCTCTCACTTCACTCTCTTTGTAAATGAACCGAAAGACAAAAGAAAAGGAAGCAGCAAGCTCTTGGGAAAAAAAAATACTCTGTAAAAGTTTTTAACTCTTATTGATGGAATGGAAATTACTTCAAACGTACATATAGACATCTCTCTTATACAGATTTTACAAGACTTTCTAAACATAGCATTGATTGCTATCCATGCTAAAAGTCATACTGGCTGCTGCTTGTTGGAAAACAAGGCAGCTTGCGTACAACAATTTCAACCATTGTCATTTTTTCTTATTGACATTCATTTTGCTTTTGACTTCCAACATAGATGAATTGAAAACTTGGAATTAGTTTTCCAGTCAATCATACTAATCAAAAGTGTCATATTTCTTTTTGTTCTTTTTGAATGATAAAGGATTAAGTGAGATTAATTTCTCAGTCAAAGGTCACAAGATGCAAACCATCTACCTTCAAACTCGAAGGAGGGAAACTTTCTTGTCCCAAGAACATTTCCAACGCTTCAACGCCGAGTTTTAGATTATACTGTTGTTTGTCACAATAGATCCTGAAAAAGATTTAGGCAATCATGTTTTGTGGGCCACCAAATTGTGCTTTGAGTTTCATAAGAGAAAATAGGAATGGTCTTGCTAGGCCCAAAACTATGGCTAGAATTATTTAGTAATTTTTTTTTTCAGGGGTTTAGTTTCTACTTCTCTAAATGTTAGTTTGGGATGTTATTCACACTTCTTTTTAACTTCTACACACTTCTTTCAATTTTCAGTCATCTTATGAAAAGAAGTAAAGAAGGTTCAAGGATAAATATTAACAGGGTGTGTGTAGGAGGTAAAAATGGTGTAGGATAGCATCACCCTTTAATTTTTAGACAATCTTTAGCATCTTATTATCTCTTGTGTGTTTGGAGTTTGTCTTAAAAGTAGTGTACACACCTTTGAATTGAAAATAATCGAACCGACAAACAAACGAAATATAACTATGAACATTATTTTATTAACAGAAAATAAATATACGAGATTACCAAGATGACTACAAACTAAGGGCTACATCATGACTAAGTTGTTCTAAAGTGAATAACAAGTATCATATTTATAATAAATCAAACCTAATCTCTAACAAAACCTAATTCTAACGGCCGAGCCCAAATCCTGAACTTATTATTTTCTAACATCCTGGTCAAACTCATGGCGGTAAACAAATGAGTTTGCCAACAAGCAAATGTGGATGCAGGCTCCATTAGTCGAACAGATAGCCAAGCTCTGCTACGCAGACAGACAGATAGGAGGCTCCACTCTATGCTAACGGATAGATTCACATAAGCATATTCACATTCCAGCAGGCAGATGTTGAGAGTATTGGACTCGGTGGACGAGAATTCTCATATCCCAACTGCAGCAACAAACAAACAAAAACAAAAACAAACACTATCACTTAAGTGGTCACAAGTCCAATCACTGGACTGACAGGCAAGCAAACTCTACCAAAACTTATCCGTGTGGGCCTCAAAGGGCCTAACAAACAGACAATAATTTTTTCCTTTTTCCCAACAATTCAAAAACATTCTCATCAGTGTAAATGGCCCCCATCATTCTGAATACGGCGGTCAAGGCTTAAAACACATCATTTTTCAATGTACAAATCTTGTTTAATCGCAAATCACCAACTTTAGAACTTCCTCACTGAATCAGTCACAACTCTCTCATCAGGTACAACGGCAAGCAGCAGTGGTGGTGGTCTCCAGCTTGAAGACAACGGTTCAAGAAGAGGAGTCACGCTAGTTCGATCAGACAGCAGGTAGCAAACGGAATTGTACTCGTCAGATTCGAGTTCTTCAGGCTGCGGGTCGGGCTAGCGGGTCCAAATCAGGCAGACAGTGACATCGAAGCTCTAGCGTGATGGCGGTGCGAGACAGAGGTTCAGCAGTGGAATGGTGGCTCCAGCGGCTGGGCACAACTCCTGCTCCAGACTTCAACATATTCATTTTTTAATATTTTTTAAAACGACCACAAAGTGTAACCCAAACTAGAAAACAAAAAAAGTTTTAAAGGAACAAAACTAAACAAAGCAAACAATGGAGATAGACAAACTAATACAAACAATACACAAGCAGATTAAACTCCGAAAGATCAAACCTTACAGAATGAAACTAAATGAAACAAACAAGGGAGATGGACAAACTAACACAAACAAAGCAGAAGTTCTTTTTAAACTTTTAATGTAATCTATAAAAAGTATGGGCCTTTGTTACCATATAAATTGCTGTTTATATCTATGGGCTTAAGCCGGATGCATTTATCACTGGTTGTAAATTGTCCTACTTATTGGGAAATGCAAACAATACACAAGCAAATTAAACTCTTAAGGATCAAACCTTACAGAACGAAACGAGACGAAACAAACAACGTAGGTAGACAAACTAATACAACAAAACAGAAGCAAATTAAACTTCGAATGAACAAACCTGCTTTGATACTAAGTTAAAAATAAACAAACGGAAGAACAAATGAAATATAACTATGACATTATTTTATTAATAAAAAACAAATAAACGAGATTGACAAGACGGCTACAAACTGAGAACTACATCTTAATTGAGTTAGTAAATAATAAGCATCTTATTTATAATAAACTAAATTCTAATTTCTAATAAAAGCCAATTCAAACAAGCTCGGTCCAAATCTTAAACTTATTATTTTTCAACATGACAAACAACAAATTTTAGGCTATGCTTCATTATATCCAGGGAACTTATGTGCACATGCCTATTTGTACACGAATGTGAAGCGAATAAAGTTTGAAAACCAATCATACATGTGCCATCATATGATAATCATATAATCCACATGTTACAGAAACATTTCCAACAATGCATAACCGCATCTATGAGAGAAAGTCTTCCTCCAACCACCGAAGAAAAAAAAAAAAAAAAAAAAAAAGACCGCTACA
>JADOBS010302087.1:0-13277 GCA_015708375.1 Cydonia oblonga
AAAGACTCGGTCCCTTCCCATGTCCTAGGCTAGATACCAATATAAGGAAAGAGCGACAGGTCTTAGAGGAATATGAAGGTACAGGGGACTCGGAGGTGTTTCGACAGGCTCGCCTTGGAAGTCAGTATGTTGAGTCGAAAGAAAAATCTCATGCTCTTGATTAAGCTTTCCTACTTCCAAAAGGTAATGGAGACTTATGGAAGAAGGATCCAGCGGTACACGACTCCGCTCAGGACCCCCCTTGTCCTACAACTCCTTGAGGAAGTAAACAAGTTGAAGGTCGAACGTCAGGCCGAGATACATGACTGGAACCAACCCAGGCCTAGCCCTCTGATAAGGAGGATCCTTGATACCCTCTTCAAGCGAAGAGAAAGCAGAAACTCGGTTTACAACTCTACACTGGAAGGGAGGACCCGATTGAACACCTTAACCTCTTTAAGTCCACCATGGCATGCCGAATACACACAAACGAACAACGATGTCTTCTCTCATCCACCCTCCCTGGCGGAGCTTTAAACTAGTATTGTAGTCTTTCACCTGAGAGGGTATACTCATTTGAAGAATTGAGGAAATTGTTTGTCTCTCAACACATCTTCCAGACCGATCGCTTGCATTATGCGGATGACTTGTACATTATTCGCCAGAAGCCGGACGAGTCATTACGAAAGTAAGCCGACCGCTTCAGCCATGAGTATTCTTGCTATGTTGAGGCAGATGACAAGACAGCCCTCAAGGCCTTCACGGCAGGCCTACGTGACTGTTTCTTTAAGTACATGATCATTGCCAACACTTGGAAGACTTACTTTGAGGTGATGGCGCAGGCTTACAACAAATGACATATCAGGGGAAACTTCCTATAGCCATCTGATATCATCAAATGAGAGTGAAAGCTAGATCTAACCAAATGAGAAGACCTCAACCTTCTAAACGGCAGCTAGATTACAAGTCCACGAAGAACACAAGCATGTTTTGCAGCTACCACGAGTATAATGGCCATGACGGCGAGAAGTGTATCACCCTCCGTGATCATATTGAAGCTTTGGCATATGAAGGAAAAATTGATCAATTCCTCATTCACCTTCCAAGGGATAACTGCAACCAACACTAAGTGAATGTGATAAATTCCATAAGCGGTGGCACACCCATATCTGAATCTTCCAACAGGGCCATGAAAAACAATGAATGAACTTTGAGGCCTGGCCACCAAATGTTTCACGAGGAAGACATCAGGGGAGGCAAGTATAATATGTTTCTACCCTGAGGAAGAAAGAGGTATCATTTACCCTCACAACGACCCACTGATCGTGGAGGCTCACATAGCCAATTTTGATGTACGACGAATCCTGGTAGACACAGGGGGCTTCGGTCAATATCATGTTAGCTGAAGCTTTCAGAACAAGTAATGTAGCTGAACACTTGCTCGATCACTCAGTTTCTCCTCTGATATGTTTCTCCGGTGATATCGTGCAACCTTTAGGGAGCATACACTTACCCTTCACCATTGGAACATGCCCTTATACAGCTTCCATTACCACTAACTTCCTAGTGGTTGACTGCTCAATGACATACAATGTCATCTTTGGGCGCACAAGCATCAATGATCTTAAGGCCATGGTATCCGCACATATGTTGTTGATGAAATTTCCAACCCCCTATGGCAATGGTTACATCAGAGGAGATTAACTTAGTGCACGATCATGTTACAACACTTCAGTCAAGCAACAACACCTGCCTGTGCCCAAGGAAACCCTTTCTATACATGACCAAGTCATAAAAACCAGCCTGGATGAAGCCAACTCGGATCTTCATGGTGACAACAGTCAACCCGATGATTTTCGAGATGACTCTTTCACCCAACAAGCACAACCTGCTGAAGAGTTAGAGAAGGTTTTTATCTCAAAAGATTATTCGAATCGTATGGTGAAGATTGGTACCACCTTGTCACCACCCATTCGGTTGGTATTGATCTCTTTTTTGCAAGTGAACACTGAGGTCTTC
Source organism: Cydonia oblonga (assembly GCA_015708375.1). Classification (NCBI taxonomy): domain Eukaryota; kingdom Viridiplantae; phylum Streptophyta; class Magnoliopsida; order Rosales; family Rosaceae; genus Cydonia; species Cydonia oblonga. Next base: position 1,999 of record JADOBS010302087.1, read on the forward strand.
GCCTGGTCATATGGAGACATGCTAGGCATTTCTCCCAATATCATCTGTCATCGCTTGAGTATTAACCCCAAGACCAAGCCAGTGAGACATAAAAGAAGATTTTATGACGCTGAACGGTAAGAGGCAATGCAGGCAGAAGTTGAGAAACCCAAAGGCATTGGCTTCATCCGTGAAGTCAATTATCCAACATGGGTAGCAAATGTGGTCATTGTTAAGAAAAATCCGACCAAGGAAAGTTTCTTGCTTCAAAAGATCTTATGGAGAATGTGTGTCGACTACACCGACCTAAACAAAAGATGCCCGAATGATAGCTTTCCCCTTCCTTTCATTAATAGACTTATAGACTCTACAGCAGGGTGTGAACTCTTGAGCTTCATGGATGCTTACTCAAGGTACAACCAAATCCTTATGAACCTTCCAGACCAAGAACACATGGCTTTCATTACTGATAGAGGACTATATTGCTGTAAAGTCATGCCATACAGCCTAAAGAATGCAGGGGCTAGTTAATTCAATGTTCACTAAACAGATTGGGAAGAGAATGGAAGTTTATGTTGATGATATGCTAGTCAAGAGCAAACATGCTGATCAACACATCACCAACTTGTCTGAAACCTTCACCATCCTCAAGAGATATCGAATGAACCCCAACAAATGCGCCTTCGGCGTAGGTCTGGAAAATTCTTGGGCTTCATGATTAGCCAACGAGGCATTGAAGCTAATCTCGAGAAAATCAAAGCAATCATGGACATGAAAGAACCAGTAACTTCAAAAGACATCCAGAGCCTTACTAGCAAGTTGGCAGCTTGACCAGGTTCATCTCTAAGGCCTCAGACAAATGCGCTCATTTTTTCAAAGCACTTAAGGGAAGTAAGAAGTACATTACATGGACTGATGAAGGAGTAGATGAGTAAAGCCCTTATGCTCTACAAACCTGAAGTTGGTGACACTCTCATTGTCTATTTGTCTGTCTTGGCCTCAACAGTCAATTATGTTCTCATTCAAATGGATGGTAGTGTTGAACGGCCTGTCTATTATGCTAGCAAGGCTCTACAAGATAGAGAGACATGGTACTCTAACATTGAAAAACTAGCTCTAGCATTAGTCATAACTGCTCGGAAACTTCGCCCCTACTTCCAAGCACACTCCATCATCGTACTTACCAATCACCCACTTCGACAGATACTTCAGAGTCCCAACATTTCGGGACGAATGATCAAATGGGTGATAACACTGGGTGAGTTTGACATCTCTTAACAACGAAAGCCAGTTGAAAAGGGCTAAGCAGTGGTAAATTTCATCGCCGAATTCACTTATCCTGTTGGCATTGCTTCTACACCTAAATCAGTGGCTCCATTATTCCCGGAAGCTCAGAAGGTAAAACCAACATTCCCAGTATGGACTCTATATGTCGATGGCTCATCCAACTAACAGGGTTGTACAGTAGGATTAGTCTTGACTACCCCTGACAAAGTGTCAATGAAGTATACTATTCGTTTCAAATTCAAGGCATCAAACAATGAGGACGAGTATGAAGCCCTTATAGTAGGCTTATGTTTGGCCAAACACCTTGGAGTTAAACAAATTGATATCTTCAGCGACTCCCAATTAGTGGTTAACCAAGTCATGAACAATTTTGATGCTAAGGATAGCTCCATGGCAACATATCTTGCGCAAACACAACCTTTTCTCAAGCACTTCCACTACTAGATCACCCAAGTTCTTCGAGCAATAAACAGTCATGCATACGCTTCAGCTCATCTCACCTCAGCAGTGGAAGATAAGATTGGGAGAAAAATTCATGTCAAATTGTTGGCAGCACCAAGCACCATGGTCGTGGAAGTATGCAACTTGCAACAAGGGGATAGCTGGATCACCTCGATTTATAAATTCCTTGCTCATGGCACCTTCCCAAATGATAAAGTCCAAGCTAAGCAAATTTGATACAAATCTACCCGCTACCTGATCATTAATGACCAACTTTACAAGCGAGGTTTTAACTTGCCATACTTAAGATGCCTTACACCTGCGGAGGCGGAAATTGTCCTTAAGGAAATACATGAAGGAGTCTATGAAGATCATGCCGGATCTCGATCCCTAGCACAGAGGCTTTTCGCCAGGGATATTACTGGCCAACACTCCACCAAGATGCCATTAGAATATCCCGCTCATGTGATAAGTGTCAACGCTATGCAACTATTCCTCACTCCCCTCCCGAGCCTCTCACCCCTATGATCAGCCCTTGGCCCTTTGCCCAGTGGAGACTTGATTTAATTGACCCAATGCCTGCAGGGAAGCGTAAAGCCCGTTATGCAATCGTTGCAGTTGACTACCTCACAAAGTGGGCCGAAGTAGAACCTTTGGCAACCATTATTGAGGTAAAACTAGAAGACTTCGTATGGAAGAACATCATTTGCAGATTTGGCATTCCCAATGCGATAGTCACGGACAATGGTCGATAGTTTGACAACAAGAAGTTCAGGATGTTCTGCTCTAAGTTCAACATCAACTTATGTTTTGCCTCCCCAGCTCATCCCCAATCTAATAGACAAGTTGAGGCCATCAACAAAATAATCAAGCGCACTTTGAAAACCAGCTTGGACAAGGCTAAAAGCTGTTGGCCAGAATTTGTACCCGAATTTCTTTGGTCATACTGCACTTCATATCGGACTTCAAAAGGAGAAACTCCATTTTCACTTGCATTTGGTACAGAAGCAGTTGTCCTAGTTGAGGTTGAGCAAGCAACGTACGGAGTCCAGAACTACATGCAAAGTGAAAACGGCAAACAACTCACCTTCAACTTAAACCTAGTAGAGGAACACAGGCTCACTTGAGGAATGTCGCCTGCAAGCAGTGCATCTGCAACTACTACGAATCAAGAGTCAAACCTTGCTCTTTCAAAGTGGGGGACTGGGTATTGAAGAAAAGATTACTCTGTGACAGAGTCCCTAGTGATGGGACACTTAGTCCAAACTAGGATGGATTGTTTGAAGTTGTTGGCATTAGTCACCCTGGCTCTTACAAGCTCAAGAGCTTCGTTGGCAAGACCCTTGGCCATCCATGGAACGCTGATCACTTGAAGTATTATTACAAGTAGACTCACATTGTACAAGTCTTAAGCTACAACCGTTCGACATCCTATGTAATGAAGACCATTTGGCATGAATTCAATAAAGAGGTGATTCAGACAACTCGGTCTTAAATCTTTCAAATTCCTAGAAAATGAAACACTCAAGTTTAAAGCTTCAACGTGAATGCTTCCAACATGAAATAAAGCCTAAGTATATGTCAACATGACTATACAAATAAACAAACAGCTTCCCAGTATATTCGTTCAATCATACCCAAGTCATGACTTATATCCAAACAAGGGATCGATTCAAACATAGCCAAACATTCATCAATGATAGTACAAACACTTGGTAATTAACATCAGATTATACGATGCAAAGCTGTAAACATCCATAAACAAAAAAGCTCTCAGGCTTATAACATGACACATGCCATACAAACAACAAACTAGCACATCCAAAATACATGCAGAAAATGAAGGCACTACTAGTCATCCTCATCTGAGGTTGAACCCCTGGCAATATCACTCTGCGTCACACCACCCCCTTCCGCATCTCCAAGATCATCTTCACCCTGCTGAGTTTGCTCATCAGCACTAGCCTCATCGTCAGACTCCTCCTCACTACTAGGATCAACTGCGAGGATGAAGGTTTCACCCCTTTGTCGGTACTCATCCATCTCCTTACGGTACTTTCGGATAATGCTTCCATTGTCATAATGATCAAGGACGGCCATCCATTTTCTTTTCTCAAAGTTAGACTCCTGGATGCAGTGAGGTCTAAAGGCATTGTGAAAGGCCGGGAAACCTAAGAACTCATGTACGACAGCTTTCTTCTCAGTTAGGATACTCCACTATCTAACTCCCCGTTAACCTTGGAAACTTTGAGGATAGTTGTCTCCAACTGTTTCTTAGTCTCATTCGACTGTATCTTGAGCCTCACGTTCTCACCATTCCACCTCTTCAAACTCTTAAAGTGTTGATCCTTGAGTAGGATAGCCTCAGCCAAAGCTTTGCACATCTTCTTGGCATCATTCACAAGTTGCTTATTCTCTTTAAATTTTTCCTTGTACTGCTCGACCTCTCGCAGTCTGTCGTCGAACTCAGTCATAACCTACATGACAAGATGATCGTCACCACCAAAAAATAAATGACAGAGTAACACTTACATAAGAAGATAGCCTTATCATCCGGTCACATTCTGATTCGTCCATAGCTAGTGACTCGCCAAGCTCTTCAACAATGGATCGGCGTACTGCCAGGCAATAATTGACGTACCTAAAACTACTTGGTTGTATGGCAACCTTCAAGTCCTTCCAATGGATCCTGCCAACCTCTTCCTTGTACTTCCTCTTACGACTAGAGCTAGGTTCAACTTCTTGGTCAATGGACCCCATAGTTGGAGGAAAGATGGGATCGATGGTAAGAAGATGAGGCAAAAATCTCCTATTCTCCCCTGCAACTATGGTAGCAGCACACTCGATGGCCTCAGCTTCAACCTTATTCGAGGTAGCAATCTTGAGGACCTCCTCTTGCGACTTAAGTCTAGGGGCTAGCCTCACCCAGTGCTTACAAACTCCCTTGTGAAACAAAATGTCGTCTATGGGAACCAACATGGGTGCTTTCCCTTTCTTGGTACTAGTCTCCCCTTTCTTGCTTACCTTTTCCACTGAACAAGGAAAACCAAAGTAAGGAATACAACTTTATTAAAAAAAGGGAGAATAACAAAGGTCAAGTGAATGATACAACTTACTTACTAGTCTCTGACACTTGGAAACTAAGGGTTGGAAACTGTATTATTGAAATAAGGGTCTTAGTTTGCTCAAGTGTCTATCCTCTTTGGGCACCCTCAACACCTTCTCTATGTCAGCTAACTCCTGTCCGGATGTCCAGACAGCTTGATGGTGCCTTGTGTCACTGCATGAAGAAAAATGTTAGAAGCAAGAGAAAATCACAACAAATAGCAAATAATGTGAACAATGGATACATTACAACCTACAGTCTGGAAGTGAGTTGGAACACGTCGCTCATGCGTGATACCCTTAGCGTGCTCCCAATCATTATAAAGAAACCACCAACGATTTTTCCATGTGCAGTACGCCTTTTTCTTACCAAAGACAATACGCTCTCTCTCGCTCCGACATGCACACTCAACATAACCAGTGCATGACTTCACCGGGCGCATCTTATAGCAGTAACACCACTGATAGAAGAAAAGTTCACCCAACCCACACTCCATCCAAATGATATAAAACCCGATCAAGGTATCCCAGAAACCAGGGTTGAGTTGCCCAGGCACATATCCAATAAAAGATAGCATCTGTTGCAACCACGGGTGCAAAGGCAGCTTCAGCCCTAAGGTTACTAGTATTTGGGTGTAGAACATAACATGACCCTTGGGCGGCTCAGAGGGCAATTCTTGGGCCTCAAGTTTCTTTTCGTTATCTAACAAATTGTTCTCTAAATGGGCCGTTGTGAACTCAGAGCGAAATATGGGTATGGCGTCAAAAACAACTTCCTCACCCACTGACATGAAGGAGGAAGAACCAACATTGACTAAGGTTTGACAGTTGTGAAAATCATCCAACGTGTTTTTTGTACAAGACTCTAACAAAGGCCTTGAAGCCTCCAACATTGCAGGCTCAAACCTAGAGCTAGAGCTAGAAGAACCCTCATCACTAAGACTTCCGGGCTCTGACATCTACAACAAACAGAAACAAACTCTGTCATTACATGAAAGATCGAAACCTAAGAAGTTCCTAGGGCACAAAGAAAAGCTCAACCAGTTCATCATGTTCTTAACCAAATGCATGAATACTTAAAAAAAAAAAGATTATAGCATTTGATATAGTGGAGAAGACTACCAACCTGAAGATGGTGTAAAATACTGCCAGAAACCCTCTAAACTAGAATAACACTCTGTCTTCAAAAATCACTACAAAATGAGCAAATGAAGACAATGAAAAGAATGAAAACTTATCATTCTTATATAGTTCAACATGGCCAAAAAAATTAAAAATTCAAATTAAAACCATGAGAAAGGTCCACATGGAAAGTCCTCAAACTTCCACACAAGCTAGGGAGTTTCAAATTTCAAATTTTTAGTTCCCCCACTCTTTAAAAAAAAAATCCGAAAAAAAAGGAAGGGGGAACACAACAGTTTCATCAATGGAGGACAACCACAAATCTCAAAAGCTTCACACACTCTTGATCAAAATAGTGTGAAGCAAAATCAATTTATGGTGCCAACAAAGCTTCTTCAATGGAGGGCAACCGCAATTCTCAAAAGCTTCACACACGGCAACCACAATTCTTAGAAGCTTCACACACTCTTAATCAAGATAGTGTGAAACAAAATTAATTTATGATGCCAACAAAGCTTCTTTAATGGAGGGCAACCACAATTCTCAAAAGCTTCACACACGGCAACCACAATTCTCATAAGCTTCACACACTCTTGATCAAGATAGTGTGAAGCAAAATCAATTTATGGTGCCAACAAATCTTCTTCAATGGAGGGCAACCACAATTCTCAAAAGCTTCACACACTCTTGATCAAGGTAGTATGAAGCAAAATAAATTTTGCCAACAAATCTTCTTCATTGGTGGGCAACCACAATTCTCAAAAGCTTCACACACTCTTGATCAAGATAGTGTAAAGCAAAACTAATTTTTGGTGCCAACAAAGCTTCACCCACAAAGCTTTACCCACAAAGTTTTAACCACATAGCTTCACCTATAAAGCTTCACCCACAAAGCTTCACCTACAAAGCTTCAACCACATAGCTTCACCTATAAAGCTTCACCCACAAAGCTTCATCTAGAAAGCTTCACCCATAAAGTTTCACCTACAAAGCTTCAACCACCAAGCTTCACCTACACAGCTTCATTACAAAATTTCAACACTAAAAGATGTAAAAGCTTCACACACTCTTGATCAAGATAGTGTGAAGCAAAATCAAGTTTTGTGTCCTAAAAATAGCTTCAAGTATTCAAGCTATATACCCAAACAAAAACCTACAAATAATAAACCTTACACATCAAACTATTTTCCAAACACAAAACCTTCCTGCAAATAAACAAATTTTGTTCACAAAACCTAAGATTCTCTTAAATCTGCACAAAAACACATGGGTAAACACAAACATTTTTTGTTCTACATCCACAAGGTCCCTGTCATAGACAAACATACAAATATATATATATATATATATATATATGTATATGATTTCAAACGTATTATAACATATTAAATAATAAGTCAATGTTCCAAGTTTAATGGTGGACAAAAGTACAAGAAATTCACCAATGGTGAAGGTGCCACAAAAATTGGAATCCCCCTTAGACTTTTAAACCTCAACAGCAACAAGGGTAAGCTTCCAAGCACAAAACCCAAATTTCAGGAACAAACCTAGAAATTCTGCTATCTGCAAGGGACTGCTGCCCAGGCCCTTGAAGCTTGCAGATCACAAACAACACTCAAGTCAGCCACACACGAAGGCCTACTGCAACTCACACCCTTCCTCTTTTTCGAGCTTATGCGACCTGCAAAAGCTTCAACAACAGTCCAATTGATAACACCTTGTCAGGAAAACCCACGAAGAAATATGTGATAACATGGACAAAGCTCCGCTATTTTTACAACTGGGCTACTAGTAAGACACCTCATTAAGCAACTCTTATCGCCCGAAGACTTGGGGAACTCCTACCATATGCTATTACTTAGTGACTTGGATTTTTCAAGTTCCCAAACGAGAATTTTTCATCACTCGGGAAATTAGGGGAGCATTATTTCAACCTCCAGGATCCCCATAAAGTTTCAACATGCAAACTTCAACAAAAGAAAAATTCAAGGAACTTAGTGAATAATGCCTTAGTGTATTTAACACAATACGCTGAATGAAGAAAAGTATATTTATTGATATCTCCAATAAATTACAGATACATGAATACACATGAATCAAAATAAACAAACAGGAGGGAGTTTTCACAAAGGATACTTTTGAGAAGCCTTAATACTCGGCATAGCCCCAGAAAGAGGAGGCATCAGAGGTTGATCAGTTGGAGCTTCAGTACGCAGCACAGCCCCAGAAGACGAAGGCAATAAATGCCTTTCGAACAAACCCACAAACCTCTGATGATCACTTAAAATCTGACCATCGGATTCCTGCAGTCGGTCAAGCTTTCTCTTAATACTTGTGGCATAGCTATGTGCAAGCTTGTGCAACTGTTTATTCTCATGCTTGAGCCCTCCGATCTCTTGTTTGAGACTTACCACTTCAGCTGCCAATGATTCAACTTGGCGGGTTCGAGCAAATAGGCATTGCGCCATATTAGACACAACCCGCACACTGAATACTGAGAGCCAAAGAATCCTTAACAACCAACTCATCGGACCGTCTAGAAAGTAGTCTGTTTTCTTTGGGAGTGAGAAGATTCCTGGCTACCACCGCAGCGGTCATGTCATTCTTCATCACAGAGTGCCTAACAGTAAGAGAACCAGTAGGGGATAGGAACAATGGGCGCCATATATTGTCTTGAGAAGACATGGCTGCCTCTTCACCAACATTCAAGTCAAAACGACGGTCGGTTGGGCCAGACATTTTTAGAAATAATGAAGGAAAATTAAGTTCAATATATCTCAGAAGTACAAAAATAAGGGAGGAGTTCCTACAAGCATAAGTCTCTGAACGTACTTGTTGAATACAATTGGTGCCCCTATAAAAGAAAGGGCAACAAGGTCGTTTGTTCAAAAATTGAAGAGGCACCACTCTCCAGATTTCGAGAAGCAGATTTTCCTGGGTAAAATTTGTCGACAATCTCCACACGTAATATCAGCTCCCCGGATACCACACATAACTTTGCCAAATATCTCTGACAAAGTTAAGATACATAAATTTTGAACGTCTAGCTACCCTACTATTATGCACAAGGGTAAATGAACAGCACCACTGCTTGATAACTAGAAAATCCCTATATGTGTCAACCTCTGTGCTCAGTGGCAAATCAGACTTACAAAAATGCCCAACCTTTCCTCATACCCGAGAAAGCACTCCCAACAGGATTGCTTGCTCAAAAATGGAAGAGGCACCGCTTTCCGGATCTCGAGAGCCAGATCCCCAATAGGATTGCTTGCTAAAAAATCAAAGAGGCACCAGTCTCTGAATCTCGAGAGCCAGATCCCCAATAGGATTGCTTGTTCAAAAATTGAAGAGGCACCGCTATCCGAACTTCGAGAACCAGATCCCCAATAGGATTGCTTCTTAAAAAATCGAAGAGGCACTGCTCTCCGAACTTCGAAAGCCAAATTTCCTTGGATAAAATATATATATCAACCTTCACACGCAACATCAGCTTTTCGGATACTACGAACCACTTTGTCAAAGTGCTCTAACAAAGTTAAAGCACGTGAATCTTGCAGCTACCATTACATAGCTATGATCGAGAAGGGCAAAGGAACATCATTACTACTTCTTGTTGGGAAAACTCCTATATATGTCTACCTTCATCCTTCACGAACAGTCAAACCTATAAAAATGCTCAACCCTTCCTCATATCCGAGAGGGCACTCCCAACGAAGCCTCTCAAAATACTTAGCTTCTCAAAATACTCAGCTTCTCAAAATACTCAGCTTCCTTCCCCCTCTCCGATAATACCTCTGCAAACAAGCCATACCAGAGCAAGAGTATCTCATATCATCAAGATTAAAAGAAAAAGTATCTCATATCATGTTTTTTCCCTGTCTTTTCCTTTGCCCTTGCTTGCATGACAAGGAGAAAGAAAACAATCAGTCGGAACTTGAAATCAAACTTCCGATCTAGAACTGATTGCCCGGAACCTCTGCATGGTTGCTTGCCTAGCATTGCCCTTGAGTACTCATCCTCAACTGTTGTTAAGGTCGAGAATTCTTTCGGCAGATACCTCAGAATAGTTGATACAATATTGGTTTTTTACACTGAAGCTGCCAAGCATGGATGAGTCCCTGAGAAATAGTGCTCTAAAGGACCATTCAAATGTAAAGGTTGCGCACCACTTATGCGATGCAAAAGATTGAAGCATAAGGTTCAACGATGAGCTAGAACAGATCACTATAACACGACGCCCTCCTTGCAGAACCGCACAATCCAGACAGAGGAGTCTAAGTCAATCCATGCTCGACATCGTTGCCCTATCCGAATAGCTCAAGAAGCTTCAACAACCTTTCACTAACACCATCGCCAAAGAGTAAAGCCTCGCCATGCCATATCCACTACTTTGTCAACAGTAAAAGTATCCCATATCATCAGGGTTGAACGTACTCTAGATTTGATGGACTTGTTTTGAGCCTCAAATTCTTGAGTCGGCATTATACTTTGGAGGAAACCAGAAAATCTCTAGCCCAGTTCAAGAATAAGCCTGTGGAAAGTTACTTTTATCAAAAGCAAAAGTATCTAATATCATGTTTTTTTTCCCTATCTTTTCCTTTGCCCTTGCTCTTACCTGCAAGACAAAGAGAAAGAGAGCAATCAGCCAGCATTTGGAATCAAGTTTCCAGTCAGGAACTGACTGCCTGATTGCTTACCTAGCATCGTTCTTGAGTACTCATCTTCAACATCTTGTGCTTCCAGAGAAAATACAACATCTTCCTGAAGAACAGATAGGGCAAGTGAAAAGGATACAACGAAGCATGTGGAGACAAGCGCAACAGAAGAAGTGCTGATTCATCTATTACTTTTTCAAAAGCAAAAGTATCTCATATCATCTCTTCTCCATGTCTTTTTCTTTGTCCTTGTTGCGGTCCACAAGATAAGGAAAAGAAGAACAATCAGCCAGAACTCGAGATCAAATTTCTGATCAGAAACTGATTGCTTGAAACTTTGATTGATTACCTTGTCTGTCACCTCTTTCGGCGATCTCCTTGCTCAAAGACTTGGGGGGACTCCTACTATATGGTTTGTACTGCACTTGACCAAACCCGCAACTACAAGAAAGCTTCAAATGAAAATGATACATTACCTTGTGCGTCAATATCAGCTAAAGATACTGATAAGCTCATACTTATATATATTTTACATCAAATTCACTTGTCTTTTCTTAGTTAATTCCTTATATTTTTGAGCTATTTACTTTGTTTTTGTGTTTTGTAGGATTTGTCAAGCAAATAAAAGAAAAATAGCACAAGTGGGATTTTAAGTAACAAATTCGTCAAAACTGCCTATGCAGATCAGCT
>JADOBS010302088.1:0-13281 GCA_015708375.1 Cydonia oblonga
CAAGTTTTTCTTACAATTTCCGTGGTTTTTATTTAATTTTTATCGATATCGATAATATCCCGATATTTCCATCGAAATTTCCGTGTTTTTGGACTACCGATATTTCCGATATCATCGATATTTAATACCTTGGTGGCAACGTCAGTCACCGTAAGAATTTCAGGGGATACAGAGTTGGCATTGTGATCGCATTTCCTCCACCGACGACACTTCAGTAGTACGAAAAATTAAAGAATTTCAGTGTTTCTCAATTGCCGAAGACGGAAATTTCTTCTTTCTTCTTCTTCCTCCCCCTCACCATTACAGATCATTCACAAAATCATCAGAAAAAAAAAAAAGAAAAAAAGAAAAAAGAATGGGATTTGAGAAAGAGCATATAGTAATGCTGCCATTCATGGCTCAAGGCCATATCATACCATTCCTAGCACTTGCAAAGCACATCCAACAGTCAACAAACTTCTCAATCACCATCGCCACCACCCCTCTCAACATCAAATCCCTCCAATCCACCATTTCCTCCGCCTCATCCAATCACAGCAACATCCACGTGGCCGAGCTTCCATTCTGCAGCTCAGACCACGACCTCCCCCCCAACACGAAAACCACAGAGAACCTGCCCCTCACGAAAATCATCAACCTTTTAGCTCTGCCTCACTCAGCCTCGAACCTCCTGCTCGCCGCCTTATCACTGATATCATCAAAAGGGAAGGCCGCCCGCCGCTCTGTTTGATCTCGGACGCGTTCTTCAGATGGTCTACTGATCTTGCAAACAGCTTGGGCACTGTCAATGTGAGTTTCACCACTGGCGGGGGTTACGGCACTGCAGCCTACACATCAATCTGGCTCAACCTCCCTCACCGCTCCGTAAGCAGCGAATACTTCACCGTCCCCAGCTTCCCGGAGCACGGCAGGTTCCACATCTCTCAGCTGAATGCCTTTGTAAGAGCTGCAGACAGTACAGATTCTTGGTCAAAGTTTTTCCAGCCCCAGATTTCGGGTTCTACAAAATCTTTTGGTTGGCTGTGTAATACTGTGGAGGAAATTGAGCTGTTGGGATTGGATATCTTGAGGGATAACTTGAAGCTTCGTGTTTGGTGCGTTGGTCCTCTAATTCCTACTGATGCACTCAAAAACTCATCCACATTGGACTTAAAGGTCTCGAGGCAGCGCACCGGAAAAGAACTGGGCTTTTCCGCTGAGAAATGCCTGGAGTGGCTTGACTCGCAAGCTTCGAGTTCTGTCATTTACGTCTCATTTGGCTCTCAGAACACAATCAGTGCAAATCAAATGATGGAATTGGCTGTTGGATTGGAAGAAAGCGGAAAACCTTTCATTTGGGTGATAAGGCCTCCGGTGGGGTTTGATCTGAAGGGAGAGTTCAGAGCAGAGTGGCTGCCTCATGGATTTGAGGAGAGAATGAGTAAATGAAAACAGGGGTTGCTAGTGCACAACTGGGCACCCCAGTTGGAGATTTTGTCACACAAATGCATAGGGCTTTTTATGAGCCATTGTGGGCGGAATTCAGTGATGGAGAGCTTGAGCCATGGCGTGCCGATTGTGGGGTGGCCGTTGGCGGCAGAGCAGGCCTATAATTCGAAGATGTTGGTGGAGGAGATGGGTGTGAGCGTGGAGCTGACAAGGGGTGTGCAGAGTAATATTGGATGTAAGGAGGTGAATGAGGTGATTGATTTGGTGACGGATGAGAGTGGGAAGGGAGGGGAGATGAGGCAAATGCTGGTGTGATCAAGGTGAAGATAAGAAAATCAATTAGAGATGACGATGGTGATCAAGGAAAGGAGAAGGGGTCTTCTGTCAAGGTAATGGAGGATTTCGTGCCTGCTCTTTTATCAAAGAAACAAGATTTGTCAAAAATTTAATTATACACTCGTAAATTTCTAAATTATAATTTGAAGAAATTAGGTTCTCATCGTTCCTTTTGCTACTCCATTGATTAAAATCTTATTCCTTTTCAAATTTTGATCAAGGTCCTTGGGTATTAACATCATTAAATATTTCAATAATAAAATATTTTTTTATTTCTAAATATATTTATTTAATGTTTAAAATGTTACAATTAGTATATTTATATTTATGACTAAATTTTTTTTATCGTATATTTTTAGTTTTAGTTTGTACCCATTTTTAATTTGTACCAATTTTGTCACAACCCGTCCCAAAATATCATAACTTTTGGCGTGAATGTACCTAATTACCCTTGGACGTTATTGTGTTGTGTGATGAGTACTTAGCTTGGTTGTGGACTAAGTATATAAAATCCCATTATTTTGGACAAATTCTAATTTTTCCTAAGTTTTGGACCTAAGTGAGACTTGGACTTGTGTTTGTTTTGTTGGTTGGACCACACACACACGGGGACCACACATACACACCCACATTCTCGTGCTCTTTCTCTCTCCTCCCTCTTAAAATTTTTAGAATTTTCCGTACAACGTACGGACGAAGCCCAAACTCAACATTTCACGCACGGATCGACGTCAAGAAGGCAAGATTTGAACTCCTTGCAAGCTTTTGAGTTCATATATGTTATTTTTGGACCCCACCCGATTTAGGTACTGTTCATGTGATCGTAATTATGGGTATTTCAGGGAATTCTAAGCTTATAGGAAGCTTAAGGACGTTCTCACGAAGCTCAGAGAACAATTTTCATAAGAATTGGACGTCGGGAAGTGGAGATCGAAGAGTTACAAGTTTGGCCGGAATTATCGACCTCTCTCCAACGTGATTCTATGATTTTCAAGGATTAAATTACGTATGGTTAGGTTCTACTAGTTCCAAGCTTCATTTTGGGACAAATTTGAAGTAATTTGGTGAAGAAATGGCTGAGTTATGAAGGTTTCTTTATTTTCCCAGTTTTCCAGCGACCGGAGACCGGCGAAGTCCAACGGAGAAGAAGACGGAATATTCCGTCTATTTTGATGGAATATTCTGACGCCGTCAGGTAGTTTTAACGGTTTATGTTAGCTTTTAGCAGAATATTCCATAGAATATTCCTTACAAAGGAATCCGTCAGGATTCCCTACATGTGGCCGCGCGTATTGCTGTGCACTTACCGGTGTGTGGCGGTGCGTGCGGGGTTGGAAAAATATTCTAAAAATTTGGTGATGTTCGTGAGGTTGTGTAGATCATGGTGGTATATTTATTTACCCTATTTAAGCAATGTATGAGAAGTTATTAGATAGTTTTGTATATGTGCTTAAAATAACGTTCAGTTATTTCGCATATAGGTGAGGCCTCTCTCGAGGACGAGCGCCATCATTCGAGGCTAGGGGGTTACGACCCTTCGACTTATCAATGAGTGGGCTTTTGGTTTTCAAAATATACCTATATACTTAATGTTTTTCCCAGAAAATGAGTTTGAATGATAATGTGATATGAAATGCCATGTAAAGTATATATCTATTTATTCCATGCATTCTTAGTTGCATAAAATGGTAATTAGTGCTGAGGATGTACATGTAAGTTTCAGGAGAGTTATAGAATGGTTATGTGAAATTATGATTATATGAAATACATTGAAAGCTCATAAACTTGCACCCAGTGTTAGTGCTCCTGCCCCGAGTTAGGGCACAGTCCTTCACGTGTTGTTCACCTCCCACACCATATGCTCACCTTGGCTCCAAGTTAGGTGCATAGGCTTGTCGTACAGACCACTATAGGTGGTTCCGACTCGTAGGTGACCCGTATTTATTTGCATATTCTTCACGTGATTGTAGCACTAGAGCATAATTATTTTACACCCAGGCTTGTCGTACAGACCACTAGAGGTGGTTCTGACTCGTGTGCAGGGTTTGATATGAATTGAGATGATGTGAGAATGAATATGAGCTATAGTTCAGCCGTGCTGATCACTCGGTTGACATGTTATATTATGTGATGAATTATTCACCTGATTTACTGATTGTGATTATATTGAGATATATTTGGCATGGCATATTCTTGGCATATCATTACTCATGAGCATGCTTTGAGATATATATGTATATATATATATATATATATATATGTATTAGATTTCTGGGAAAGTATACATGTTTTACATCGAGGGGTTAGATTGATTTGAGAAATGAAACGATTTGAAAAAACTTTGTTTTTGCCCACTCACAACTTTGTTTTGCGCCCCTCTAGGTTCTAGGTAGTTGCTAGTAGGTGGATCACGAGGGTTTGACAGAGATTGTTATGGCTCTGAATGTGTATTTATACACTTAAACTAGCACTAGCACTTCTCTTAGCTAGTAGTTGGCTTTTAATTATTCATATTTCTCTTATTTAATCGCTTCCGGATTGCATTTATGGTTCCGTCACGCTCATGTGATGACCAGCACGCTATGAGCTTTGGGTCAGGGTATGTCAAATTTTCTTTTTAGTTTTAATTTGTACCCATATATTAATTTATTTTTGTACCCATATTTTTTTTTTTTTGCTTTTTATTGTGCTAAATGTACCCGTGCTAATTATATGTACCCATTCATGTAAAACTTTTTAATCTTAAAATGTACTCATTCTTAAATATACCAATTTGTTATATGTAAAATGTACCCTTGTTTTTTTTATTTTATATAAAGTCTATTCAATTTTTTCTAATCCATTTTAAAACTTATATGGGTACATTAATTATTTTTTCTTTGATTTTAAAATGTATCCATGTGAAGTTTAATCGAAGAAATTTACTAATGTTATTAAGCCTAATTTTTTTTTTTTTTTGTGATTTTGAAGAATGTACCCATGTTTTGATACAATAAATTTTTTGGTTAATTTTGATGAATGTACCCATGTTTATACACACACACACACACACACACAATACACAATAGTATATTTATATTTTAATATTTTTAATCCCACAAATTATGGTTTTTTATTTAAAATCTCATTTATATAAACAACTCAAATTTCTAATTTTTAATTTAAAATATATAGTAATGTACATAGAAATAAATTAACACATTAATTTCAGGGATCTCGATCAAAAATTAAAAACCAACAAGGTTTCAATCAAAGAATATTCATAATTAATCAAAACCTTATTAATTTTCAATTTTTGCTACTTCATTGCTACTTCATCCAATTTTTTTATCAAAACCTTATTAATTTTCAATCAAAGAATTTCTCATCCCTCATTTTGCTACTTCATTGATTAAAACCTTATTCATTTTCAATTTTTGATCAAGGTCCTTGGGTATTAATAACATCATTAATTATTTCAATAATACAATATTTTTTATTTTTAAATATATTCCTTTAGTGTTAAAAATGTTACAATTAGTATATTTTGTTATGGTCTATTTTATCTGACAAGTAGAGGGGGGGCCGGTGACAAGGATACGAGAGAGAGAGAGATGTGTCTGTAGAATTGGAGGGGAATATGTGTGTTGTTATCCCTCCTACATTGTGCCTTTATTTATAGTAGTAAAAGGAGATAAGATATTCCTTCTTCCCCAAGGAATACAAGATACAATAAGAAAGAATAACTAGAATAAAATCTAATGTAGGATTTACACAATCACACTTAAACTAGGAATGTTTACAACACTCCCCCTTGATTGTGTAAATACTCAAGGTAGATTTAGCATCATGCAGAAGTTGAGGAAGTCGACTCATCAGTACTGATTCTAAGGAACAAAGCTTATTATCAATAAGGTAAGAACTTGCATAAGTAGTAAGTCCCACTACAAAACCCTAAGGCTGTGGCAAAAACTCGAGGAGGGACAAAATCCATAATCTAAGGAAAAATTCATGAGAAATGCAAAGTCAAAAGAAACGTCTAGATGACGTCATTAGGGATATGACCAGCCAAATGTGGGTGCCTCGTTAAAACCTAGTTAGGTAGAAAAAAAACCCAGTGGAAAAAATGCTCCTAATCGTAGGGAAAAAAAGTATGCTAAGATCAAGCAAGTATCTACAGGATACTCCCCCCCTGAGTTTGACACAATTCCAAAGAGAAATAGCAAAGTTACAACTTAGAAAGTTTACGCATACCAATTCCATGAACAAGCTTCTGAATCGTCTTCGACAGTGATTTGCTGAAAAGGTCAGCCATATTGTCTTGTGAACGGATTTGCGTGACTTCAATATTCTGATGCTCATGTTGTTGATGTGAAAAGAAAAACTTCGACGCAATGTGCTTGGTGTTGTCTCCTTTGATGTAACCATTCTTGAGCTATTCGATGCAAGCTGTGTTGTCTTCAAAGATCGTTGTCGGGACATCAACGGCGAGATAAAGATCATAGGAGCTTCGAATATGGCCCACTACTGCTCTCAACCACAAGCATTCCCTAGTTGCTTCATGTAAGGCGAGAATTTCAGCATGGTTAGACGAAATGGCAACTAAGGTCTGTTTAGTTGACCTCCAAGAGATTGCGGTGCCTCCAATGGTAAAGACATAACCCGTTTGAGAAAGCGTCTTGTGCGGATCAGATAAGTATCATGCGTCGGCATAACCAACAAGGCGAGAATCAACTTGAGGAGCATAGGGTGCGGCATCACTCGAGGATCCATAAGGATAGAACAAGCCCAAATCCGTATACCCTTAAGGTAACGAAAGACGTCTTTCACGCTAATCCAGTGTCTGCGTGTAGGTGCATTACTGTATCTTGCCAAAAGATTAACAATGAAGGAGATGTTGGGTCTAGTGTATTGACCTAAGTACAATAAAGCACTTATCGCACTTAGATAAGGAACTTTAGGCTCCAAAATTTCTTCATCATCCTCTTTCGGACGGAAGGGATCTCGTTTTGCATCTAGCGATCGAACGACCATAGGAGTACTTGAAGGATGTACTAGGATTCCATCCGAACAATGCACTATCTCGAGATCGAGACAGTATTGAGTCTTACCTATATCTTTCATCTCAAATTCTGACTTCAGGTGCTCAGTAGTTCTCGCAAGCTCTTCAAGAGTTCCGATAAGGTTCATGTCATCAACATATACTACAACAATCGCAAATCTGAAATGTGACTTCTTAATGAACACACAAGGGCATAGTTCATTGTTCACATATCCCTGACTAGTCAAATACTCACTCAGACAGTTATACCACATTCTTCCGGATTGTTTCAAACCGTAAAGTAAACACCTCAGCCGAATTGAGAACATGTTTCGAGGTTTGAAAATATTTGAACCAGTCAATGTAAGTCATTCGGGAACTTTCATTTAGATTTGCGTATCAAGATCCCCATAGAGATACGCGGTTACTACGTCCATCAGCTGCATATTTAGTTTTTCAGAAACTACCAAATTGATAAGGTAGCGAAAAGTAATCACATCCATAACGGGTGAATAAGTTTCATCATAGTCAATCCCGGGGTGTTGTGAGAAGCCTTGTGCAACAAGATAAGCTTTGTAATGCACACTTTCATTATTCTCATTATGCTTCTGAACGAAAACCCACTTGTAGCCAACAGGCTTCACATGTAGAGGAGTAGGAGTTACAGGTCCAAACACCTAATGTTTCACAAGCGAATCAAGTTTGACTTGGATTGATTGTTTCCAATTTGACCAATCAGTTCTACGTCGACATTCATCAACGAAACGCGGTTCAATGTCATCGCTCAACATGATCTCAGTAGCTACTGCAAATGCTAATGCATCGTCGACAATCATCTTATTTCTACGCCACACATCATCTAAGCTAGCATAATAAACCGAAATCTCATAATTCTCGAGAGGAGGATTCGTCTCTTCAAGGATGCTTCCATAATCTAGAATTTCCTTATGAGTTGGGTAGAATGAGTAAGCGATAGTCAGATTCATAGTAGGTTCTTCAAGACCTTGTGTCATGATTTTCCTCTTCCAGGGATGTGAATCATTTGAACCAAGAGGTCTACCACGCTTTTGTGTAGGGGCAGATGATTGACTAGCCGTTAATGTACGTGGATCACCAAGATTAGCGTCCCGAGCTTCCAAGAGGGCAGTTCGTCGTACATTTGGCACATCCATCTTTACAGGCGTATTCACAGTTGGAATATGTGATCTTGTCACGCGCGCTAGATCTGTGAAAGCATATGGCATGCTCTGAGCTATGCTTTGAAGATCTAATATGTGCTACACTTCAATTTCAGACTGAGCGGTGCGAGGATCTAAATGAGACAAAGTGGGAGTCATCCACGATAATTCGCGTCGTTCTTTAGGAACATTGATGTTCTTATCTCTCCCTAACGACTGGAAGACTGTCTCATAGAAGTGATAATCCGCAAAACAAGCGGTAAACAGATCGCCTGTCAAATGTTCTAAGTAATGAATAATCGAAGGAGATCCGACATAGATTCCTATCATTCGCTGATGCCCTATTTTTGTATGTAAATGCGGCAAGATCGGCACATATACTGCACAACAAAAAATGCCTAGATGCGATATGTCGGGTTCATATCTAGTAACTAACTTAATGAAACTAAATGGTTGTGTCACAATAGGCCTCATGCGGACCAACTTTGCTGCGTGCAATATTGCATAGCCCCAAATAACGATCGGGAGCTTGGTACGTATAACCAACGATCGAGGAATCATTTGTAAGCGCTTAATGAAAGCCTCTCCTAGGCCATTATAGGTGTGAACATGGGGTACATGATGTTTAACTTCAACCCCAACTGACATGCAAAAGCCATCAAAAGTTTTAGATGTGAATTCACCAGCATTATCCAATCGAATAGATTTGATCAGATAATCAGAGTAGTGAGCCCTGAGCTTGATAACCTGAGCCAACAGTTTGGAGAATGCAGCGTTCCTTGTGGACAACAAGTACATGTGTGACCAACATGTGGAAGCGTCAACCAAAACCATAAAGTATGTAAATGGTCCACATGGAGGTAAATCGGTCCACGAATGTCCCCTGAATCTGTTGTAGGATAATGGGAGGATTCGAACGAATCTTGTCATAAGAAGGCTTTGTAATAAACTTTCCTATCGAATATGTTTGACATGTGATTCCTTGGATCGAACCTAAACTTTGGGTTAATGGATGCCCATGTGAAGATTTGAGGATACGATGTATCGCCATTCGTCTAGGATGCAAAACATATAGGAAAATTGTTCAAAAATCAACCAAAAACAAGGGGGGTTCGGCCACTAGGTGGAATTCGGCTCTAATTGTCTTATTTCAACTAAAAAATAGGTCTATGTCTAAGATTCTAATTTTTCATAGGGGTGGTATCCTCCTGAAAGTCAGAAACCTCCATCTTTGTAGTCTCCGGTTCGTCCACTTACATGAAGTTTGATTCAAACTTCTTACGACGAGAATAATATTCATTTACAACCTTCTTGAGAGCTCGGTAAACATGGGACCAATGGTCATTTGAACCACAGCGATAACACATATCTGCATCCATGGTTTCAGGTGCTTTGCCCTTATTCTTGAAGTTCGAGGCCTTGGGGGCAAGGTTTGGGTGCTTCGGTGCTTTGTTTCCTCCCTTAGATGAGCCTTGACTATGTTGACCTTGGTGGGATGGCTTCTGGCTGCCCTTACCACGCCTCTTTTTTGCGTTTTGGGCCTTGGTTGATGCTATAATATGCTTCAGGCACAGCAGTCGCCCCAGTAAGGTCGAGCTTGATGATTCTTCATCAACAGCTGGTTCTGCTTTTCAGTGAGAAGTAAAACAGAGATCAAATCCAAGAACTTAGTGAACTTTTGAGCTTTATATTGTTGCTGCATGACAATATTAGAAACAAACAAAGTCAAATAGGTCTTCTCCAGGAAATCCTCTTCAGTCAAAGTTTCGTTGCAAGACTTGAGAAATGATCAGATTCGACAAACTTTAGAATTATATTCATTCACATACTTAAAGTCTTGGAAGCGCAAATGCACCCAGTCATGTCTTGCTTCAAGCAAGATTTTGGTGATCAAAATGATCAGCCAAAGCGACCCATAGTGCATGTGGATCCTCCTCAGCAAGATATTCAATTTGCAAAGCATCATGAATATGTCTTCGGATAAAGATCATAGTAGCTTCACCAACAGGCTCGTCCGTCACCTTTTTAATGGCAAGACGCAAGTTCTTTGCAGTGAGGTAGTTCATTCCAGAGACCTCCAAAGCGGTGAAGTCGAGTTTGTTCAAATTCGACATGTTCCTATCACAAAATAGATGGACAAGATGTGGTTAGTGTAATGGAGAAAAATCAATCCATTCATATAGGAGTAGAACATACAGGTTCTAATAGACATGTATTGGTTTAATTTTGCATGAAAAATCTTCGGGTTTTCATGGGTGATGTTTTTAAATGAAAAAAATTCAGGTTTTCAAACAAGGAATATTTATAAGAAACTTCGGGTTTCAAAATAATTATGAACTTCATGTTCATATATTCCTGCAAGTAAACACAAATACATATGCAAACAAATATGCAAAAATAAAATTTTTAGGCCTACAATTATAATTGAATTAATTATTTGGACTTCGGGCCAAATTAAAGTGTGGGTGAAAAAATATAAAACCCATTGGGCCTAAAATAATTAGGCGAATAAAACTCGGGGCCCAAAATAGAAATATAAGCCCACAGTGGGCTATATTAAAATGGTGTCATGTGACCTAGGCCCTAAATTGGGCTAGGGTGTCTCGGGTGGGGGGCCCAAAAAAAACACAGGCCGCTTAAAAAAGTTGACCCTTAACAAAAAATTGCACGGCCTGCTATAGGGGGCCCAAGATTTTTTGTTTTTTGTTTTTTTTTTTTTTCACACGGGCTGGGCCGGGGAAAATAGTTGGGTTGATGGAAGCTCCAAAACCCAACGGGCTGGAGCAGGCCAAGCCCAGTGGGTTGGGGTCAGACCAGGAGTCGATGACTCCGATTCCAGCTTGGCGCAGGCTGCAGGCCTGGCGGCGCACGGGAGACAGTAGGAGCCCAAAGGGATCGACTACGTTTGCAAGACGGATCATCACCAAAGCCCAAAAGGCTAGTGATGCATATCGAAAACGAACGGTATAGATAAAGCCCAATGACATGGGTGTTGTGCGAATGGGCCGACTGGAAGTCAAGGCCTGTTAAGGCTCGGGTTAGGACCTCCAAGCCACCCCAACGAAGCTGGGCGTAGGAATCCACTGGAATTGATCTACGGTGGAACTTCAGGCAGTGTTCTAATGTTGGGGGCAAGCTATGGTTCATCGGAGAACCAATTATTTTTCGTCGGAGATGAGATCTCGATGTCAGGGAAGAGAGAACCAAGGGAATTCAATTGAATTCGAACGAAAAACCATGAAATTATTCTGGAATGTCAAGAAATCGTTGGTGAGAACGATGGGTTTTGTCTAATTTGCACGACTACCGGTTGTGTCTTGTCGGAAAAATCGATGGGGAGGACCTGGGCTTCAGGCTGTAGGTCGAGACAAGGTGCTTCAAATGCACCGCGTGGTTCAAGGCTTGCAGTGTGGGTTTCGATATTGGGCTGGGCCATCGCAGGCTGCTAGCCTGGTGGCTTGGAGCTTGCATGGTGCAAGGGCACGTGTTCGAAGAACCCTAGGTTTCCCAATCATAATTTTTTTTCTTCAATTCAATTCATATATAATTCAATTATATGCATAAGCAAAACAATAATATGTTAATTTGAATTCAATGTGATGCATATACAAATATATTTGATGCAATTCATGGCAAATATCAAATTCACATAATTCAACAATTATGATTATGATGCATACATAATTTATGTAGAATCTAAAATTCGTAAAATGTAAAGTTGTGTCATGCATCATGGTGAATGTTCATGCTATCAGGGCTACAAAAATATCGAGATAAAAAAAAGTTGTTTTGAAAGAACCTGATTGCATGATGATATGGATGAACAGGTTTGATGCAGAAAAAATCTTCAACGTCAGATTCCTAAGCGCTGCGGTAGGAGATTGCTGATAACGTGTTATGGTCTATTTTATCTGACAAGAAGAGAGAGGGCCGGCGACAAAGAGAAGAGAGAGATATTTGTTTGTAGAATTGTAGGGGAATATGTGTGTTGTTATCCCTCCCACATTATGCCTTTATTTATAGTAGTAAAATGAGAGAAGATATTCCTTCTTCCCCAAGGAATACAAGATATAATAGGAAAGAACAACTAGAATCAAACCTAATCTAGGATTTACACGATCACAGCCCTCCATTACATCTAGCCTATGAGCTAAATAAATGTGTCCATTTCCACTTTGTAAAATAACTAAAACACAGTGTGCAATGAGAAAATTACGATTGTAAAGTCTGCAAACAATTTTATAACCTAACACTCCCCTTTAATTGTGCATAGATTTCGCTCCAAGCAAGTTTCTCAAGTAGTTGAATCTCTCATTTTCTTGTGCTTTAGTGAATACGTCCGCAACTTGCTCAGTAGTTGAAAGCAGTAGAGGAGATCAATGACCAGTTGTTGCAAAGCTTCCTTGATAAAATGGTATCTTCTGTCTTCTGTTAATGTGCTTATTCTTTGGATGAAAGACTGGATTCTTGGTGACTGCAATGCTGAAGTGTTATCACACTTGATTGGGGTAGCTTCTGTTTGCATCTCACAAAATCCTTTGGCACAAATCGAAGCCATATTTCCTGTGCAGTTGCTTCAAAGGCACTGATGTATTCAGCCTCAGTTGTGGACAATGCAACACATATTTGTTTCACATATGACCAGGTTCACCTTTGATGCAACACATATTTGTTTCACATATGACCAGGTTCACTACCAAAGGTGAATGCATAACCTTAGGTGCTCTTCATATCATCCTCTTAATTAGCCACTCCATCACTGTCACAGTATCCTATTAGAATAGTCTATTCCAGCTAATTGCCCTTATTTTTTCCAAAAATTCTCAGTGTAGTCTTTTACCAAATTTTTTCTTTTTGTTTATCCACCAGAATCGCGAGAGCAATCGTTCTTAGACATATGTTTACTAGCAGCTTAGAGCAAGACGTATGTTTGGCAGTGACGATGCTACCTCATTAATAAGCACCTCTTTTCTAGCTATCCGCGGTTAAAACTACTCTGCCCATCCATTATATACGATCTGAGACTTTCTGAAGTGACTTGCTCCGATAGTTCGTTGACGTCAATTCACTTCACATCGTGAGGTTCGTTCCGGAGCTATGTGATATCAGTCATTGCGACTAGCTCGATCTTGTAGTCCGAAATTCATGGTCCCATAATACCCTTAGATGCTAAATAATGAGACGGTATAGAAAGTTCATTTCTTGCTTTTGTAGAAGTAGATATATTAATTTTTTAAGGGGAACAACTTACTAGATTCAAGACATTTAGAGAATTAGTTTCAAATTGTGACGTAGAAGGTAGAAGATGAAGCATTCATT
>JADOBS010302089.1:0-13283 GCA_015708375.1 Cydonia oblonga
AACATTGGGGTGAACCACGATAAAAGCCTTGTGTTCTTATGTGTTCTTCGTGTTCTTGAGCGTTTGTGCGGATTCATGGCCGGATTTACGTTGTTCCAAGACCACCACGGTTTTGTGCATCAACAAAGTTCACAGAACCAAAGATGTTATGCTTCTTCATCAAAGCAAGTATTTGGTTGATCTGTTACAGAAAACAAACATGACTGGTGCAAAACCCTGTTGCACTCATCTTAGTTCTACCAAGTTATATCACAGTGGGGAATTACTTGTCAATCCCACTGAATACATATCACTTGTAGGTGCTCTCCAATACTTAACTTGGACAAGACCTGATATTTCCTTTGTTGTGAATCAAATCTGTTAGTTTATGCATGCACCTATTGTTCTCCATATGCAAGCAGCCAAACATATATTGAGATTTCTCAAAGGGACTACAACTCATGGTCTCTTGTTTAAGAAAGGTTCATTGCATATGTCAGCTTACTCTGATGCAGATTGGGCTGGTTGTTCTTATGACAGAAGGTCCACTAGTGGTTCATGTGTTTTTCTGGGCACCAACTTAGTTAGCTGGAGTGCCAAGAAGCAATCAACAGTAGCATGTTCATCTACTAAAGCTGAGTACAAATCCTTAGCTCAAACTGCTGCAGAGGTAACTTGGATTTGCAAGGTGTTCAAAGATTTTGGTTTTCCTCTATCTCACAAACCCACTCTCTGGTGTGATAATATCTCAGCTATATCTCTTGCATCCAATCCTATATTTCATGCTCGAACTAAGCATGTAGAGATCGATTATCATTATATTTGTGAGTTAGTACTTGTCAATCTGTTTGCAGTTAAGTATGTGTGCAGTCAGGATCAAATTGCAGATATTCATACCAAAGCCTTGTCAAGAAACAAGTTCCAGTTTTTGCAGTCCAAGCTTTCTCTTGGAATTCTTAATTCTTCAAAGTTTAGCTTGAGGGGGTGTAAAGATGAAGATGCCATATTATAACTAGAGTTGGTTATTAGTTTGTTATAAGTTTGTTACTCATGTAATTAGTTTGGTATATGTGATTAGTTTAGATAGCTAAATGTGAATGGTCAAAAGGTTATATATATGTAATTGTATTATTCATTTTTATTAATGAAAAATCACAGTTTTCTTTATCCTTAAGAAAACCATTTTCTCTCTCTTACAAGAACACAGAGTTTCTACACTTTATACCATCAAAAGCTCGCACTTATTGATTAAAATATCAGTATCGGTTAAAATATATACATGTCGATATCGGTTTTTCTTGGACATCTAAAATGAAATTTTAGAACAAGCGGTTTTTAATCACTAGTGAAAAGAAGTTAAGTCCTTGTATGATGGTATAGGTTCGAACTTTGTTGGTGATTAATCTAACAAAATTTATCATTTGACAAAAAAAAAATGAAATTTAGAGAATGTTATATAAAGTTTGTCAATATTAAATCATATGTCAAAAATATCAACCAAATTTGTAGATTATCTGAAAGTTAAGAATTTCTTTGATATCTTGTGAAGTTTAGACTTCACCTCCGTCTTCATATCTTTCCAATTTTTCCTATATTTTTACAAAAGAGAAATGCTAATGGGGACTTTCTATAAAGTGGGATTATTTATAAATTCTCTATATTTTTATATAATATTTTATAATATTACAATGATAATTAATGTTAAACTATAAAATAATAAAAAATTCACGAAATATTTTACTTTTGTGAGAGTTCTCTTGCTTTTTCTTCTAGGAAAGTGTATACCATAATGAAAAAACTTCAAACACTGGACATAATCAAACAGTTGGAAAAAGTGACACGGACATCTTGGTCAAAGTAAAATAAAACTAGGTCACGAAATCCTTAGCAACTAACTACTTTTGGGCATGTTTGAGCAGTGGCGAAAATGGGAGCTGGAAATAATTAATAATTAATTCATTTTACCTTGTTCAATACGTTTGCAACTTCCATTGAAGCAGAAACTGCCATTGATGCACAACTTTTGATGGGACTGCTTAACAGAAAAAATAAAAATAAAAATTGATGGGACTGGACGGTTGGACTACCGGAAGTTCTGTGCTTCTTTTTTTGCATGTAAGTCCTTTCTAGTTCCCTAAATTGCAAATTCTACTTAGATCAGACCGCCTGATCCAATAATTGATCCGACCAATATGTTTGTTGATACTTAGCCATGGTTTGCTACTACGGTGATTTTGAAAAAAGTTGACATAAAAAAAAAAAACTCTAGCTTTTTTGTGTTTGGTAAACATTCAATTTCAGTTTTTTTTCACAGTTTTGGATAAAAAAAACCAAAAACAAAAAGCTGCAAAATCGAGTTTTGAAAAATCGATTTTTTTTCACATCTGTTTTACATAAAAGTTTACCAAACACTATAATACTGCTTTTTTTATTCAAAAGCATTTTTTCAAAAAAGTTTACCAAACACTCTGCTGCTTTATTTCACAGCCGCTTATTCTCACAGCACAATAGAAGCAGTTTTTTTTCAAAGCACAGCAATACCAAATCAACCCTTACACATTCCATATGAACAGCCGGCTTGATGAAACATCTTTCCCGAGCCAGAAATTTCCCATATACGTTTTCATTTTCAATATCTTCTTGTCAACAAAATTGAAAGCCAAAATGTAATCTTGACAAACAATGTAAGTAGGGAATTGCAAGAATCTTGGAAGAAAAAAGGGACATTATTTTCTTGCTTATAGAGTACAAAATGCTACAAGTCCTATTTCCACAGCTGCAAATTCATGTGGCAATGCGTTCTGGGGATGATTTACTGAACCCCAGTATGCAGTATACACTGACTTGAATCCGACAAACCGCCATTAGTCATCTAGATTAAGCTCGGTATCATCCTCCCGATTCTCAGGCTCCGACGGCGAGGAGGGTGTCTCCGCAAAGAATGCCTCATCGGGATACATCTTCTGGAAAAGCTGTCGAGAACCAGCATCCAACACCAAGATTTACAAGGGTTAAAATTAGGTGTGAAAGGTAACGTGTAATTAAGCATAAAGAGCTATGAAGCAAAAATAGTCTGTTAAAAGAATATGTACCGCCACAGTTGAATCTACGAGATCGTTGTAGTTAAGATTTCCATCTGGCACGGGAGTGAAGAAGATGTTTTCATGTTCACCCTGAAATCAATGTAAACCATAGCTCGATATGAAACAGCACCAAGAACAAAACAGCATCAAACAAGTGCAAGACAGAATTTACGGTGAAACAAACTTTAGTCCACACGTACATTGTGCACCATTGTGAGCTCCTGAATGTATAACGTACTCCAAAGTAGTGTGGGTTTTACTTCTGCATCTTCACTTTGAACTGCGGAACCACTTTCGGGATTTGCAGAAATAGGAAGAGTGAGAAGTGCGTTTGTGGCCGCATGTAGTAACCTTTTCCCGTGCTCAGCATCATCACATAAACCAGAGAAATATAATACAAACCTGAAGTAAAGAAGGCAAACAAAGTCAAACTTAACGGATTCCTCAAAAGTTTGAGGGCGGGTTAAATTTTTTCGCCATTTAATCCATACGATCACAAAAGAAGAAAGAGTGATAACTGTTAATAACTCCTTTTAGCCACCTAAATTCAGTAACATCTAGGCAGTAGAACCAAGTAATTAGACAGTTTCATATCGTAACTACAGGAAACCAGAGCATAAACATACATGCCTGACGGACAAACAGCCAATTTGTCCGAACCGCCACCTATCTGAATAGCCCGGATTGAAGTATCCTGCTCAGGAAACAAAGCTGGGGGAGGAATTGAGACAAGCAATTTTAGTTCTAGTACTCGTTTTCAAAGAAGCAAAATAACATAACCAGAGTTAAGTCTTACATCTAGGAGGATATACAAGCAATAAATTTGATACATCTGGCTTCAAGGAACGGGTCGTAATACATATTCCCCTGGCCACCTTTCGTTTATCATCTTTCAGATTTAAAACTTGAAGAGTATCCTTCAAATCTGGTGAAGATGAAGTGGGGGGCAATCGGACAGTCAAGGTTGGATCCAAAACCAGCTGATGACTAAGCTTTTCCTCGCCTGAAGCTAATCTAACACCCTTATATTGCCCATTTTCCTGCAAAAGCTCTAGCGATGATACACATCAACTATTTGTAACTTTCTGGTAAAAATAGTTTATTTCAGTAAATATGTTATAGTATGAACAATCATTAGTACACCCATTACCTTGTCCATAAGCAGGGCAATCACAGGCATTCGCAGAACCTGGACGAAAGATGTTTCAGATACAGATATGAAATGCAGCAGTATAGATGTATGTTTGTGCGTACATACTTCCAGTGAAATGTCGTGCTTTGACTCATTTTAGCAGGAATTAATGCACATGAACATAAGTCCATCCCATTTTAAAGTGAAACAATAGAGCTATAACATCAAGCTAACATAATGTTCTTTCTAAAAGTAATATAATTCACAAATTTGGAAAATACAGTCAGAGACAAAACAAACCGAAAATTTTCAAGAAAGTAAAAACATATTGAAAAAAGTTAATTAAGAGAGCACATGTAGGCGCAACAATAAATAAAGAATTAAGACAGATAGATACGAAGAAGTATGGACAGGCCAATAACAGTTTAGGATACTTTCCTCGAAATTAGGTAGCAATACTTCAACTTGAACTTACTTGGATGCAACCTTTAACAGCAGCACGACGGGAAAAGCCTTGTGACATCTCACCATGACCATAAAGCGGATATAGCAAAGCCCCAGGCACATTTGGAAACCTAAGAAAAAAGAACGATAAAGAAACTACTTGTAGCTTACAGATTTAAATATCTTCTTTGATATAAATTTGAAGCTCGTAATTTTGAGTCAAGGGATACACTGAAATCATTAGGTTCAAAAAAGAAAAACACTACATTTGAACAGTCCCTATTCTTCCATATAAGTTTCAATGTCATCAACAGGATACTACCCATTTCTACTCCTTGTTTCCCCTTCTACACAGATGAACTTATTTTCTATAATCATAAACCATGGCTGTCAAACATTGTACAGTTTCTTCAATTTTTTTTATTACTGAAAAACATAACTCTTAGCAATCTTCAAATTGTCGCTAGATAATAAACAAATCAAACACGTTTGGTACATAGTATCAATACCATAAAGGTACTAGGTTGAGCATCATTACAATAGTATTTCACACAGAAACTAAAACATCATAGAATAAATGTTTAAGTACAAAAAAAAATGAGACAACCAACCTTCCAACTGATTTTTGGTAGAGATCTAAACGCTGCATCCCTTCTCTTGTCTTAAGTACAGTTTTACGAACTTCCAAGTTGCCCTGATCGTCATCTGCCAGGGAAATGGCATACAGAATAATCCTACATGGAAGAAAATGACACAAGTTCTCAGAATAATGAAAACAAGAACTATCCAAGGCAGTGAAGGAACAGTTTCCAGGATATGAAGAGCAATAATAGAACAATTTTCAGGATAACAAAGAGCCAGCTGCTTTCTTGATGTAATCTACTAAAAAGACTACTTGTGCTTAGTTTGTTGGGAAAACAACATATTAAAAAAATAAAAACTCAATTATTTTTCTTTTTTACATAAAACAATATAACAAGCATACTAATGGGGTATCCTATAAATGGTTCAATAGCCAGATACAGTAACAGCCTGCTGAAGCAATGGAAATATCTATAAACACAGCAAAGTAAAGTAATCTCAACAAGGCAAGGGAACAAAGTACTGTCACTAACAGAGAGAGAAAGGCAATGTGATCTGTACGATTTAATCTTGGGTGGCAATCGCATCCTCTTTAAGAAGTCAGCAAAGGGACTCTCCAAATCCTCCTCGGAAATCTTTGAACTTTCACTCCCTCCATCATCATCAGCGGAAGCTGCCAAATGCTGCTGAACAAGCTTGAAGAATCTCATCAACTGATTCTTCTCTATAAGACTCAGGCTCTTGTCTTTAAATATTGCTGATCGAGAGTCTGGCACATTGGATAACCCCCCACTCTCATTATAAATGAAGCTCACATCAATGCTCTTGAAGGTCAAATACGAGTCCACACCCGATTTAACTATAAGGTCAACGGCTTTGTCAGCACAAAACAAAACCCTAGGCCCGCCCAGGTCAATAAGGAACTTTGAGGACTGATCTGCAAGGATTTCTGGGGCATAGTTGGCAGTCTCAATGCTGGAGTATACTGATCGGAGGGTGACATCTAAGGCAGTGTAATCATGGCTACTACTTGTAGTGGTGGTATCGATGATGGTGGAGGGCGGAGTAGCATGGGAATTTATGAAGGAGGTGAGCTCATCAAGGTGAAGAGAGGCAAACTGGCTGCCATAAAAATGGTTCCGGTCAAGGTGGAGGACAGTTTTTCCGGCAGCAGAGGCTGCAGCGGCAATTACTGTTGCAGGGAGTCCTGTCCCAACAACAATAAGGTCAAAGGTGGTGGTTTCGAGTTCGATTGGATCGTACAACGATGAGTCACTCATGGCACTGGGTCGATATAGTTGCAAATATCAGTTAAAGACCCTGCCTTTGCAAGGTCAGAGACTATAAATTTACTTAAAACTAACAGACCCGGCACGCCAATACGCACAATCCAAACCAAACCTATAAGATAACAAAGCAAGTAAACAAGAAACTCAATGTTAATACAATACTTATACAAAACTAAGCTCAGATATCTAACTTTCGAATAAAAATAAGTTGTGGGTATTGATTATTATAGCAGATTATCCATTTGGTGGCCGTTTCGATATCGAAATTACATCACTAGCAATTCACTTCATGCCCAAAAGAGTAGAAGATCTCAAATTCTCAGTGAAGCAAACATGGGTTTATTAATAGCACGTCAACTGCGTAGCTACTTAAATTAAAGATTCGATCTTTATATTTACTAAATTATCAAGTCAGATTTGTAAGTGCAATGTAAGCAGTAACCAATCGGAAGATAAGAAATACAGATTACAGAGCAAATGGGCAGCTGAGATCAATGAAATTCGAGAAGCCGGAACCGAAAAATGGAAAAATATAAGCAAATCGGTTTAAGGAAGACGGTGGATTGAAGGTCGTTAAAACTTACTGGGGAATCCGGAAGGAGGACGAAGAGTCGCAGCGAAATAGCTCGCAGAATTCTAATGCGAGATTGCAGGTGATTTAAAAAAAATAGAAGCTAATGAAAATAGGAATCTGAGTTTTAACAAAAAATAAGAATGTGATGCAAGTGAATAGAAATTAATTTTTTAGTGTAAAAATATATATATATTTTTTTTATCAAAGTGAACAGTTTTAGTGTTTCGTTAAAGTTTATTTTTAAAAAAGATAAGGTTTTTACTCAAAATTATACACATGCAACATGCAGATCCGCATACCATTATTTAAAAAATATAAGGTTTTTAGTTAAAATTATTCACAAAAGTGACATAATTCTTTATTTTGGTTTCTAAGAGTTGAAATCAATAGAAGTAATTCCTAATTTTTTTTCACCATCAATTATTTGGTCATTATGTGAAACTTTTTTTGTTAATGACAGAGAAAATGATAAACTTAATTTAGTAAACAATGAGTCAAAATGATTTGATAAAATTGAGAATATTTTTGTCATTTTCCCTTTATGTAAGGAAGGTTTTTCATGAAAGGACGAAAGTAATTGATGATGGACAAACTCATAAACTAGTTCTATCAATTTCAAATCTCAAGGACGAAAGTAAAAAGTTATTCAAATCTCACGAATTATTTTGGTTAAAAAGCTTAAAAGTTATTGCCGTTTGGAGAAATGCTGGAGATTTTTAAAGTTGAATTTTGTATAAATTCTCTGTCAACTCATAGTTTAAGGTTAATTCCCATATTATTATTATAAAACAACATGCTAAAATTTGAGGTGATAAAATTCTACTTTTGAGATAAATCACCTTTAACATTTCTCTTGCCAGTATTTATACAAGTCGATGGATCGAACACCAACGGAACTGAGGATTATTAATAAACCGAATGTCACCCCTTTTCACGGGTGGCCGGGCTATGACCAAATCAAGTTTGAAAGATAAAACCTAGCACAACTAGTTTTGCGTGGGTTGGTCGGGAATGCCCACCCCTAACTCCGGGTGAAGAAATAACTTGCTCAGCAACATGTCGTTTCTCATTTGGGTACTAGTGGGCTACACATTGTGTGGTGTTGCTTACAAAACAAAAACACCAATAAAAATACTAGCGCAACGCTTAACATAGTCAAAACGAAGTTTTGTTGGCTAAAGCATCTTCGAAACATGTTACAGTGTTCTAAACATATTACATGTATTTTAAGACGTTTATGATGTGGCATAAATTTCAGCAGAATATGTTATATGATGGTTATTGTAAAATTTGCATAACCAATTAAAACCCATAACTTCTTTTTATTTTTATTTTATTTTATATCAAAAGGCGAGATTTGTGGAGTTTATGCGAAAGAATTATTTGCATGACAAGCAGAATTTTATAAGTCATTTAGAAGCGATCTTACAAATGATTGATTCACATATAATAGTAATTCTGTTTCAATGAATTTTTAAGCTTGAAAACAAAACATTAATAAGAATATTAGGGGGCCTAGAACTCAGCTAGAATGGAATTTTTTTGTCCATTACATTTACATAATACTCTTCTTGATGTGCATGGTTAGTGAGTTCTGTGAAAAATGAGATTATTGAAATTCAAAAGATTTTGCGTGTGCGATTAGAAATATATTGTCATTCAAAAGCGGTCTTTCAATTTAATAAGTAAAATAAAAAATATCACTTTTATCAAATTTAAATTTTGAGTTTGAAAACATACAAATTAATAACACCTTCGCAATATTCCATGAAAATAGATTTTATGACGGCTTTTAGATTTTCGCAAGGCGGGTTCTTTTTGAAAAATTTGACTACCGAGTTTTCGCTAAGCCGACGGTTTGATAACCAAGCACAAAAGAGATCAAATCTTCTGCACCCAAAATGAATGTGGCTTCTCTGTAACCCCAATAAGTGTTTGACACGATTCATTATCTTAACTTTTTTTAATTTTATTATCATAAATTTAATATGTGTCGAACACTTATTAGGACCACAGAAAGACCACACCCATTTTGGGTGCAGATGATATGATCTCAGCACAAAAGCACTAAGTAGGAAAAAAAAAAACATAACCCAACAATTGTGGGAAGAGATGCTACGAAATAAAACCTCATCTTTTGTCCGCACAAGGACTTCAAATTAAACAACAATCATTGTTTGTATATAAAACTAAAGAGAAAAATGTTTTAGCCCAAGCCACACAGTGGAAATATCACATATAGATCTAAACCTTAAATCCGCGACCATAGCGCTTAATCACTGCCTTGATCGGGATTCTGCCCGTCTAGCTTCATCTGGTGTCGACGGAAAAAGCTCCACGTACCTCGAACCAATTGTCATCTTGTCCTTGCACATTGCCCTTTTCGCCTCTTCTGCAGAGACAAACTCCACATATGCCTCTCCGGTAGCTTTTCCATCCGGGCGGCAGGCAATATGCACCCTATCTTCTACAACCTTGAATTCTCCGAAAAACTCAAGAATTTCAGATTTTTCTGCTGAGAAGGGGAGGCCGCGCATCTTCAATATTTCAGTGTACTCCATTTTCTCCTTGTCGCTGAACCTCTTTGATTTAGGTGGAGGAGGGCTTGCTTGATGGTCACTATCATAAATTCCTTCATAGTTTACCTCCGCTGCAACAGCCTTGTAGTACTCCTGCCTCTTGCAAGTGAAAACTTCGACATACCTACGACCCATGTTCTGCCGATCTCTCTGTAGAGCAAGCTCAACCTGCATTGGTCCAGCAAAAACAACAAAGGCCTCTCCTGAGAACCGTCCACCCTTGTTGACCAGCAACACATCAACAATATCCAGTCCAGCAAAGAACTTGAAGATGTCAATATCCGTGCAATTGAATGGAAGTCCCCTGAGACGGGCCACTGGAAAAACCGGGGGCTGAAAATTCCCACCATAGCCATAAGGATGAAAGCCACTTGCTCCGCTGCTCACTGCGAAGTAGGGATCCATCATTCTTGGTCTCTTTGAGCCGACCTCGTACCCGTCCGAAACCCCCCCGCTTCCCAACATTGCCCTTAAATACCCAAAAAAGAGATAATCCCCCACTCAACCTGTTAATAAAACCAAACCCGACCCACACACTTCCCTGACACCTAATGTCTAACACCCTAGATTTGATATTCCAACATAAATAATAATCATATCCACCAACCCCATATCAAACAAATATATATAGAACTAAACCCAGATGCAGAGCATAGAAAAAAGAAAACCCCTTTTTTTCCTATAAACAAGATATCAATCTACTTACGCTAATAGATGCAAGCAATCACATGGGATTTCACAGAGATAAATATCGCGCTCTAATTCACTCAATCAAATCTCTCATACATGCTCTACGGTTTTAATAATTCACGCCACCGCCTATTATATGAACTATTTGCACATGTCACATATTGCTCATGGAAATCATAAACTCAGCAACGTTTTCCCTAACCTACATTTTCGGTCCTCGAAAAACAGTTCCAAGTTTCAAATTCGCCCTACTGGATCGATGAATTACACATATAGGTCAATAACTAGCCAAGCTCTATGTGTTCTACTTTGATTTCGAAAAAAATCCCAAATTATGTCACCTATTTAATTGAATTTTCTTGCTCAATTTTATCTATTTGATTGAGTTTCCAGATCCAAAAATCATCAAAACCCTAATTAAAAACATCAATTATGTTCAAAGACAAACAGCCACAGATTTCAGAGATACAAACGCAGCAAAAAATCAAGTATATCGCAAGAGACAGACAGATGCATACAAAATCGAACTATGCTTACCCTCTCGATCCGTACATGGTTGCAGCGGTTTGAATTCCAAAGTAGCTTCGAGTCTCTGAAGGAGAACGAAAGACTGAAACTTTGGGGATTTGAGTGTGATCCAGAAAACCCTAATTGCGATTGTTCGAAGGGAAAACCAGACCATCGAGCTTTGATATATGAGTCTCCGTTGACCCAGCCTCGTAATTGGGTCCTTGACTCACCAGTATTTTGGGCTTTGAACCGACCCATTGATCTAATCCTCAAATTTGAGGACGAGCTTAGGAGGCCAAGCCCATTCGACTGGAGCCCGCTTTATATATCTGCTGAATCAGCCCTTGACTCTCTCTTGGCCAATCAAAGCTGAAAGACCCTGGGCGGGCGCATATCCAAATTCTGTCCCTTCCGGTCTCTTTCTCTCTCTATTTTCCTTCCCTCTTTATATTTTCTCTTTCTATAAAGAAGCAAATGCCCAGATGTTAACGTTGCTTGGAAGGGATTGGAATAACAACCGTTGAAATAAGAGAGAATTTGAAAGGGAGGAAAGAAAATCCTACTTCAGAAAAAATAAGGACGATAGGGTCCCCTTGCCTCAATTCCCAAGTCGGATGAAGATATCTCCTTGAAGCACCATTGACTAGGAATGAATGTGACAAAGGTGACGCAGGACATGATTAAATTCACGCATTGCCAAACAAAATCCACTTTTTAGCAGTACACTCCTAATGTATTCCTATTTAATTCAGTCCTACGCCTTATTCATGTTCAATTTTAACGCCAAGAATTGATGTTTACTAGTCTCGTTTTGAAAATAAAGTGTGAAAGCGCCAGCTAGAATCGCGTTGTCCACAATTTGCCTGCCAGCACAAATGTACTTTGATGAGACAAAATTATTGCTGGAATGATAGATTTCAACCTGTTCACAATCACCTTGGAAGCGATTTGAATAGTTGAACATGCCAACTAGGTGTGGAGTTAGGTAAATTTCATAAGACTTTTTTGTCAATTTTTTCAACAAAACATAAAAGAAAGACCATCAATCGCTAAATAGCATTTTCTTAAAACAAAGACCTTCAATTTTTTTTAACAAAACATAAAAGAAAGACCTTCAGTCCCTAAATTTTTTGTCAATTTTTTAACAAAACATAAAAGAAAGACCTTCAGTCCCAAAATAGTATTTTCATAAAACAAGGGCCTTCAAATTTTTATTACTTTTTTGTCCTTTTTTTTTAATAAAACATAAAGAATGACCTTCAGTCTCTAAATAGCATTTTCATATAACAAAAACCTGCAATTTTAATAAGTACTTTGTTGTCAATTTTTTTTAACAAAACATAAAAGAAAGACCATCAATCGCTAAATAGCATTTTCATAAAACAAAGGCCCTCAATTGTCCATTTTTTTTAACAAAACATAAAGAATGACCTTCAATCTCTAAATAGCATTTTCATAAAATAAAGACCTGCAATTTTAATGAGTACTTTTTTGTCAATTTTTTTTTAACAAAACATAAAAGAAAGACCTTCAATCCCTAAATAGTATTTTCATAAAACAAAGGCCCTCAATTTTTTCTTACTTTTTTGTCCATTTTTTTAACAAAACATAAAGAAGGATCTTTCAATCTCTAAATAGTATTTTCATAAAACAAAGATCTGCAATTTTAATAAGTACTTTGTTGTCAATTTTTTTTAACAAAACATAAAAGAAAGACCTTCAATCCCTAAATAGCATTTTCATAAAGCAAAGACCTTCAATTTTTTATAAGTACTTTTTTATTTTTTTTAACAAAATATAGAAGAAAGACTTTCAATCCCTAAATAGCATTTTCATCAAACAAAGACCTTCAATTTTTTATAAGTACTTTTTTATATTTTTAGCTACGTGTCACAACCCGTCCCAAGTTTAATGATTTTATATTAGTATTTTACAATTATATTGTTATTTTATTGGTTTTTGGTGAGAAAGATGTAGTGGTCGAAAAAGAAAACAAAACAAAACAAAACAAAACAAAAGAGAAGAAAAGAAAAAAAAAAGGGAAAGAAAGAAGAAACTCGGGGGAAGAAGAAAACCAGAAAAACGAAAAGAAAAGAAGAAGAGGATTGGGCAGTTTTGCCCAATCGGAGAAGAAGAAGAGAGCAGGGAATGGGGAGAAGAGAGAGGATGAAGCTGACCAACCAAAGAGCAGGAAATGAGGGAAAGGAGGGAGGAAGAAAGGAGAGGATCGGTCGGGTCACCCTTCGACCCGCGCGACCCGTTTCAAAACCCGTGGAGAATTCGGCACTTCTCACTCAATTTTCCGGCAAATCGAAGCAAACCATCACTCCCAATCTACACCTAGACCTTCCCTCTCCATGTTTCACCCCAAAAATCATGAAATTTGATGGTGGTTTGGTGAAGAACGCACCCGTGGGTGCC
>JADOBS010302090.1:0-13284 GCA_015708375.1 Cydonia oblonga
TTTGTTTACTAATATATTCACCCCCCCCCCCCCAAATCACTCTGTAAAATTTTAATTCTTGCTAAGAATTGAGTGAAGACAAAGTGGTAGAATTTAACAAACACAGAACAAAGATCAGATTTATTAATTAAGGGAAAAAATGAACAAAATCTGGTACACGCATCAACAAAGAAAACATAGTATTTGAAACCATCCACAGAGACATTTGGTGCAAGCCCCCACAAATCACTATGCACAACCTCAAAGGGTATTACAGATTTTTCAGAATTAGAAGAAAAAATAAGTTTACTAAATTTGCCTTCTAAACAACTCAGACAAACAATAGGTGACACTTCTGGTTTAACAGCAACTTTGGACTTTCTAAGTATAAGAGAGATTATGGGATTCGAAGGGTGACCTAGTCTGCAATGCCATAATGTTGAATTCACAGTGTGTCCAAGAAAAGTAATAGCTTGATTAGCTTGTAGGTGAGGTGAAGAACCTGCTGATAAGGCAGGAAATGAATGAATTGGATACAGTCTATTGTTGCACAGCCCTTTATACAAAACTCTCCTTGTGATTTTGTCCTGAATTCAAAAACAATAAGCATCAAATATTAACCAACAATTGGTGTCAAGACATATTCGATGAACTGACAACAAATTATGAGACAATTTGGGAATGTAAAGAACAGAATTCAGTTTGAGAGACTGTGAAGATGATCGAATTAGAGAATTCCCAATATGAGAAACTTGCAAACCTTCCCCATTTGTAGTTTGAACAGTCTCATTAGTTGGATATGGAGAGGCCAGAGACAAATTGCTGAAATCATTTGTCATGTGATTAGTTGCTCCGGAATCTGGCAACCAAACTTGTGGAGAAACAGAAGAGGACATGTTAGGAGCATAGAAAGTAGAAGCATTCATATGAGCAGGAGCATATGCTTGAGAACTAGCCATATGTGCAGAAGAATTGATATTTTGTGTACCATTCGAGGATGACATATGAGGAGAGACCATATGCATCATAGAAGGCATATTAGAAGCATTCATTCATCGTAGAGGGCATAT
Source organism: Cydonia oblonga (assembly GCA_015708375.1). Taxonomy (NCBI): domain Eukaryota; kingdom Viridiplantae; phylum Streptophyta; class Magnoliopsida; order Rosales; family Rosaceae; genus Cydonia; species Cydonia oblonga. The sequence goes on from JADOBS010302090.1 coordinate 1,050, forward strand.
ACAAAGGCTGCATATATCCAGGAAATGTAGCTTGCATAACAGTCATTTGTGAAGAATGGGGTCGATTCTTATTCCTATAAAAACAAGTTTTTTCAGTATGATTACTTCGATCATAGATCTGATAGTTCTTAAAAGAGTCAGATGAATCAATATTTCTGTAAACACAGGTAGCAGCACTATGACCTTGTTGTGAGCATAACTGACAGATGACTATGGATGCAGGATTACCAAGAACTCTTGGAGTAAAATCATGAACAACTGGTTTAGGACTAAAAGACCTTTGCCCTTGATTATTATAATATTTCTGACCCTGAAAGTTTCCAACTTTACCTTTACCCTTGTATTTAGACTTGTGACCTCCATTAAAGAAATGAGATTGGCTAGAGTTACCATTGAAACCATTTGAGGCTTGGAATCCAAAATGAGAAACTTAATTCTTTACAAACAAGGCAATAGAAAATGGCAGACTCTGACTGCTTTCAAGAATTGCTTCCTCTGCAAGTAACTGAGCACGAAATTCTTTAAGAGGAATTACATTCTCTCTGCCACGAATTACACAGCGAAATGTGTTATATTCTGCAGGTAAACCATTCAAGGTCAAGATAACAATGTCCTCATCTTCAAAAATAACCCCTGCAGCCGCAAGATAGTCCATTGCTTCTTTAATCCGTTGAAGATACTGAGTGACCGAATCTGCCCCTTTCTTGATAGTCTGAAGATCAGACTTAAGTTGAAAGATTGAAGTTTTGCTAACCATGGAAAAACGTTCCTGAAGACGAACCCATAAATCTCTAGCACTGGTACTCCTAATTACACAAGAAATGGCAATAGACGATAAGGTTGCAGTAATGAGCTGCATAAGAGCCCTATCATGCATCTTCCACACTTTGTACTCATCAGACTCAATTCTTGAATCGACACCCATTGACGAAGCTTCAGAATCACTGGAAAATTGAGACAAGCAGTAAGTCAAACCATCAACAAAACCCATGATCCTATAACCTTGAAGCAGTAATTGCATATGAAAATGCCATTGAAGATAGTTATAATCATCCAACTTAACCGACACAAAGGATGATATAAACGAGATCAACCCAGTAATCAGAGGCTGCAAGATTTGCAGTTGAGAAGTAGTAACCATGATGAAGAATTTTCACTGAGGAATAAACACAAACACTTGGTGTGCAAGAACTACTTAACTGAAGCGAAGAACCAAGGAAGAAGAGAACGCCCAGAAAATCACAGAGAGATGAAGTGGAAGCATAGAAAACCAAAATCGAAAAAGCTATCTAAGTTATTCAGGCGATTTATACCATTTTAACCATAGTACTGCAAAGCTCAATATAGTACAGAGAAGATTAGAGAGAATGAATAAGATCGAAGAAGAAGAAGAGAAGGAGAGAGAGAGACTTAGAGAGAGAAAGAAATCTTAGCATATATTTTCTTTAATGAATCAGATCAATACACTCACACATATATCTTGTGTTAGATTCTTTTACATTTCTTATCCTTATCTTCTAAATCCACACAACTTGAACTAACTAACTAACCGACTCTTGTAATCTAGCCTTTCACACATTAACAGATGTCATAATCCTAATGACTTGATTATATACTCTAACATTAGCAAGGCCATCCGATACACTTTGATTGAAGAATACATAGTACGATGCCGAAGAACGAGCAAGAGAGACTAAAAATTCCTTATCTAAAACATTGCGGACGTGAACAGCAAAAGGCAGAAAGCTCCAACATGCCTAATCCAATCGAAGTAAAACGACAAAGATGTAAAAAATAAAAATAAAAACCTTGTTTTCAAACGTCACTTTATTACAATCATTTCAAATACTCATCATCAATAAAAAAAATTAAAAGAAAAGTAGAAAACTGATTCGAAGTTGATCAATTCTTATTACTCTTTTTCCTTACATTATTAAAAAAAATCTTATTATGGAGTGAAAAGCGAACATAAGTGATAAAAATGATAGCCACACGGATTGGGAACCAAAAATGGTGAGATCGTTGGTGAAAGTAGGACAAAGGACGATTGGACTGGGAACTCCATACCGATTGGGAACCAAAAATGATTCCCTTTGGTTAGGTCTAGGAGAAGGAGAGTACGATTAGCTACAACAGCCCTTATGCCTCGCCAACATATTAGAAAAATATCCATTGACTAAACCTGAATAATCGCAAGCGAAATGATTTTAACACATCATTTCTTACCTTATGCACATTTCTTTTGTTTCATAGTTGCTAGGTTGCATATCTAAAATAAAATCAACGGTCAAAATTAATAGAAGTACAAGAAAAAAAAAATAGGGTTTTGAACATTAGTCCTTACAAAGATTAAAATTTAAAAAAAATAACCTAGTGTTAGATTACATATTCAATTTAATCACTTGAATGGACTTTTATCAAAATTTACATTCAATCTTTGTTATTTAATGTGTATTTTTATTTAATCTCTCCACATTAAATTTTAATTTTATTAATATGCACATATTTAGTTTTTTTTAATTATAAATGAACGTAAATGAGAAAATATTAAAAGAAATTTGTGATACAAAAATATATAAATACATAAGTGTACAGAGATGACAGTGCCGAAATATATTAAATTGACTTTTTGTACCGAAATATTTGTACCCACATGATTGTACCGAAATATATTATAATGAACCTAAATGTATATACCGAAATGTATTATATTAAACTAATGTACCTAAATGTCAAGACCGAAATATATTTACCAAAATATATGTACCTAAATGTATGTACCGAAATATAATATATTGAATTAATGTACCTAAAAGTCAAGACTCAAATGTGTGTACCTAAATGTATGTAACGAAATGCATTATATTGAATCAATGTACCTATATGTTTGTACCGATGATATACCAAAATATTCAAATGTATTAATGTACCTAAATGAAGAACATACAAAATTGTTATCAGAATATATATTATAAAAAAATTAGTTGCCTAATTTTAGACATTAAAATATATTATGATGAATGAAATAAAAATTAAATTTAAATATATTAAAATATAAATAAAAAGATAAATAAAACATCAAAATAAAACTAATAAATGATATGATTAAATGTACTAGAGATTAAAATTGGATTTTAATCTTACACAAAGTTATAGTCTAAAACTCATATTTTTTTAAAATTAAAATAAAATTTTCTGAAAAAAAAAATGGTGTATTGAAATCACTACCTACTACCTAGTAACAGAACTGTTGCAACATTTTTTGTAATGCAGCCATCCGCTGGTAATGCCACATTGAATTATAGCATTAAAGGAAGATCCATGGACTATATTGTTTGTACATGCATGTGAAAACAAAGAGTTTGATACAATATGAGTCAATATAATTAATTTAGAAAAATTGGTTCTCTTTTTTTTTCTTTCTTTTCTTCACGCTTTTGCTAGTGTACTGATTCATGATGGTGGTCCCGTCAGAATGTGATATTGAATTTGAGGGCATCATCTGAACACACTTTTACACTTCAAATGGCATAAGGAAGTTGTGCCCCACCCTCGGACGCACTTGCTCCTCCTCTACTACATTATTGATGAGAATAGTGATTTTGTATGAGTTTATAAGTTAGTTGGAATATTTTCGATATTGTTGATCGGTTTTATGATGGAACCTCAACTTTATTCATGGTATCAAAGCATGTTGTTTCATGTATGAAGCTCAACGGCTAGACATGCTCTACATCACCGTAGTTGTATTATCCACATATTTGACTTCAAAATATGAGATGAGAGATCTTGCATGAGCTTATAAGTAAATTGGTTTAATGTCTATATTATCAATATTGTCAATCGGTTTTATGATGAAACCTCAACTTCATTCATGGTATCAAAGCATGTTGTCTCATGTGTGAAGCTCAATGGCTACACGTGCTCTACATCAACGCTGTTGTATTGTCCACGTGTTTGGCTTAAAAATATGAGAGGAGGGACATTGCATGAACTTATAAGTAAATTGGTTTAATGTCCATATTATCAATTAATTTTAGCGAGTTTTAATAAAACACTTCTGGTACTGTTCACTTTTAATGAAAAACCATTTTTTTACCTTTACCTGTCACTATTCACTATACCTTTAAAAATGATTTTTTATTAAAAGATAAGTTTTTTTAGACTTTTCGTTAGTTTTCCTTTAATTTTATGGCGTAACCTCAACTTTCTTCTTGCATAACGCCACAGGTACCCAATATTTAACTTACAATCTTAATTATGCATGCTTGTTATTGTTCACTAGTAAAAAATATTAAGGAAACCATTATGAGTCAAGATTTAAAGGCAAATGTTAGACTCTCTTCGAAAATAAAAACTTACAAGAAAAATAATATTGTCATTGTATTCTAAATTAATTTTGCATTGTTATGTGTTTTAATTTTTTTTGCATAATAACACTTATGGTAACTGATTAAATACCTTCACAGCACTATTCACATAGCATGAAAGTTCTTTTTCTCCTTGAGACATATAACTCGATGCATGCAATGCAAACTAATCTTAACGAAAGTGGTCATGACTTTTATCAACAAATAAAAGGCATGCACACATTACTTCGTTTCATCTAAATGATAAAGAGCTGAAAAACGTGCAAGCTGCAAAAGCTTTATGCAGGCATTATTGCAGTAAATAAACAAGAAATAAAAAGGAGCATCTATCTTGGTATACGAATTCATATAAGTTGGATCAAAGAATGAAAAAAAAAGAAGCTTTAGATATCCATTTTTTCACTAATTTGAATTGTGTTTCAATCAAAAGGAAAGCAAATGATTAAATAGGCCAGAAAACCTGTACTTAAATGCAAGTGAGCTACTCCACAAAGGGGCCTAAAATATTTTTATATTTTGAATAAATTTGTAGTGAGAGAAGTGGAAAAAAAAAATAAAAAAAGACGTTGAAAATAGTCATGCGAATCACTCACTGGAGCAGACCCATCTATTCGTCCGGTCCCCATCGTTCTGAACCAAAAAAATGCCGTCCCTTTGTTCTCACTCTCCACTCACTCCCTTACGTGGAACTCTGTCTACAGAACAATTTACATGGGGTATGTGGCAATCAATTAAGAATATATATATATATATAGATGTATAAAAACTAAGAAAACTAATGAAAATGATTTGAAAACTTTGAGTTTTAATGATAAGGACAAAATAAATGGTAAAATAAATAGTACCAGAATTGATTTTTTAGTGTAAAAATGTGGTTTTTCGTTAAAGTGAACAGTATCGCGGATTTTTCGTTAAAACTTACATATATTCTTATTTTGTTAACACAAAATAGGCTTATTTTTAATTATACTTCTTGAAATTTAATTTTGATCTTAGTTTACCACTTACGACTCAAAAGTCATCATTCTTTTCTCTGAAATTCAAAAGTTACCCCCTAAAACATATGTGTGAGCAACCACTCAATAAGACTATATCACATGTGCAATGTCTTTGATTATAAATCTCTATTATGTTTTAACATTCAACAATAAAAAATAAAAATAAATAAAAATCGAGTTTTATAGAGTAAAATGTCTAATTTAACAGAAAATATTATAAATCTTCATTATACCTTAACATCGCACGTAACGGAATTAACAAAATCAAGGGAATGTAGAGCGATAGAGTAAATGACAACTTTTGAATTTCCTGAATTAAAATGGGATCCAAAATCAAGTTATAAGGGGCAAAGTGGAGCGAATTTGGAGTTTCAAAGAGTAAAGTGACAACTTTAGAGCTCATTTCTAATCCGTAATCAAAATTGGAGGAATTGAATTGATGAGGAGTTGAAATTGGATTCCTATTGTAACTGTTTACTAAAGTTATCTGGAATCAAAGTAAAATAGTATTGATTTTGTATAAGTTGTTTATTAATTTACCAGAATCGGAATACAATCCAATACAATTACTAAAATGCCCTTACAAAAATAATAATTATTATTATTATTTATATACTAATTAATAAAAAAATTTATTTATTAAAAGAGAGAAAATAAATAAATAAATAAATAATAAAAGAAACCCTAATCAATCTTATTATTTTCTCTTTTGTAAAAAAGAAATCTGATCTTTATGTTCATAGAAACCTACTCCTCATCGCCACTTGACTCTCTCTCTCTCTCTCAATCCATTGCATTATGATTTCAAGATTATCTGTTTCAAGTTCACGACATCTAATGGCAAGTGGATTTGGGTTGGGTTGATGGCTTGGGGTGGTTGCGGTGATCAGGGAAGGAGTGGCACTGGACAAGGGCGCTGGGCAGCAGAGGATGGATCTGCTATGGTAATGAGGTTGGAGTTTTGAAAATAAAGTGAGGATGTAATTGGTTGAAGATTTTCATTATGGATTCCCCATAACACCTGGAATTGGATTACCACTTACATCTAAGGAATACAATTCCACCAATACAAGGAATTGAATTCCAAAATTTGTATGGGGTCTCACTGCTTTTTTTATTCCTCAATGTTTAGTAAAACACCGAAGTACTGCATAATTGAAATTTAATTTTACATTTTCATTCCAATTACAGATGCGTAAACACATCCTTAAAGTTATAGAAGACAAAATCGAATTTTGTACCTAAAAATTTATTCATCATGTAACTCTTTCTCATTTTTATGTGTTTCTCTAAAATCAAGACACATTAAAATCGGTTTGCCAAAAAGCAGATGTTAAGTTCTTATATCTTCTTCTTCTTCAAAAAAAAAAAAATTCTTATATCAGAGCCCCTTTTTTCAGTGGTAGTACAATCATAACCCCTTTGCTCTTTTTCTCTCTCACACAAGCTATACAAATGTGACAAATCAAAATTACCGTTTCAAGGGCTGTCTTAATTAAGTGATTAATTAGACTGAAGGGTCTTATTCAATCGCAGTTCCATAACCACGACTTTTTCAATCTGCTGTTTTTTTCTGCTGTTGCTTTTAACTGGCCTAGACTGAAGGGTTTTATATGCCTGCAACCTAAGTGCTCAAATCCAAAAAGCATTCAGAACTCCAAACCCTAACTCAATCATTCAAAAATCCCAAGCCCTGTATTATACATTAATGCACTTAACGGGCTAGATAAATCTGAGCCACTTATAATTTACACTGCCAATTTTTGTGATCAGATTTCAACTTTTAACTACAAATTAAAACAAAGATGAGAGCTTTATAGTGGAATAGCAAAACCAAACCAGTTCCACTCCTCCAAAACTCGTTCTTCCTTGTTCTAGTTCTTCTCCAAGGCTTCTGTTTACCTAAAGTCCTCCTCTTTTTGGGCCCATTTGAGAATTGAAATGGGTGACAAAAAAGGAGAAACAACCAAGAAAAACCCACAACAACCTCAGCAGCAGCAACAACAGATTTCACCCTCTCCCAACGACCAACAACCGCCGCCAACGGCTGTTAATATCAGTGGGGCTGCAGCTGCAGCTGGTGTCTCCTTCAATATTCCTCCTCCTTTGTTTGTCCCTACCGGTACTCCCACAACCTCATCGTCATCTCCCTTCGATCAGCATCAATTTGAGGCAGCTGTGAATCCAAAGAGGCCAAGATTTACAAGTACAACCGGACAATGGAAACTTCTTCCTTCTCCATCTTCTCAACAGAAACAACCCCAAATACCAATTCTACCCTCGGAATCAAACCCATCTCGATCTCCAAATCCAAAAAATACTCAATTATCTCAACCCCATGTCTCCACCACCGGACCAGCCTCCTCCTCCGACACCGCCTCGTCGTGGCCGCCGCACTCTCCTCTACCGTCTCTATCAGCAACATCAGGGCACGACACAAACAAGACAGAGGAAGGAGACCCTCAAAACCCGATTCATCACCACCACCAGTTCAGAAAAGGAAAGTATGTGAGTCCGGTTTGGAAACCAAACGAGATGCTATGGCTGGCGAGGGGGTGGAGGATTCAGTACCAAGGTGGGGCAGCCCGTGGATCTTTGGATCATGGGTCGGGCTCATCTTCAAGAGCAGAGCAGTTACAAACAGACACAGGTGGCGCCACCACCACTACCACCACTACTCACACTAGAAGCAAAACGAGGGCTGACAAGGACAGGGAAGTCGCCGACTTCCTTCAGAAGCATGGCGTCAACAGGGACTCGAAAACGGCGGGAACCAAGTGGGATAACATGCTGGGAGAGTTTAGAAAGGTTTATGAGTGGGAGAGAGGTTCCGAGAGAGAACAAGTTGGAAAGAGTTACTTTAGGCTTTCGCCGTACGAGAGAAAGCTTCATAGGTTGCCTGCGTCATTTGATGAGGAGGTTTTCGAGGAGCTCTCGCAGTTCATGGGATCGAGGATGAGGACTCCTCAGAGCAGATTAGGGTCGGTTGGGGACGACAGTCGATCGGCTCTTGTTATGACAAGAAGTCTTCCCCAACCGCCTTCGTTCAAAGAGGATGACTTCACTCTCTCAGGTACATAGAGGAGTGCTGAACTGCTAACTGATTATATATATAATGCCCACAGCACAAGTTGTATACAATTCTTTATTTTATGATCAATATCCATTATCTCTAAACAATGGCGGTTACTAGCTAGTTAATATAACAAGTTAATTAAGTTGTGTCATTTTATTTAACTTTTAGTTTCGGTTTGATATCTATATATGTGCCGTTATTATATGCAGGTAGGGGAAAGCAACTAACGATCATTAGCGGTGGAGGGGAACCGTTTTACCACGGAGGAAGAGGGACCTTGCTAGGGTTTCATCATCATGATCAGTCTTCCCTAGACTTTGCAACTGGCCTCTCTTCATCTTCTTCCAAGGAGCTCCGTCGAATCGGAAAGATTCGAATGACGTGGGAAGAATCGTTGAGTCTGTGGGCGGAGGAAGGGGAGCACCACAGAGGGAGACTCAGGCTACAAGGCTCGAGCTTCTTGAATGCCGACGAGCTCACTTTCTTTGATGATTCCATGGTTGCTTGCACCATGGAAGCCTTTGAAGATGGCCCCTTTAGAGGCTTCTCCGTTGACCGATTTGTGTCCGGACAACAAGTCAAAGTCTTTGGTAGAAGAAGGCCTTCATCCGCTACTTCTGGTAAAAACGAGCTTCTCTATATTTGATAGTACTATGTCACAAAATCTAGGTTAATTATAATTCCACATCTAACCCTTCATTGTTTAACAACGTTATTAGGATTCAATGAAAAAGTCCAGCTTCCCTTACCAGAATCCTCATCAAGATGTAAGCCCTAAAACCAATTTGAATTTATTTGGCAATGTTAACATTCTTTTGTCCAATTTTATGCTACATATTGATTTGATTAAAGGTTCTATTATGATCTATACAATATTTGCATATTTGTTGCAGCAATGCCTCCATTGGAATTTCAAGACCCAACGGAGTACTACGTGGGGTGTCTTCGAGTCCCACCGCCATCACTTCCTACCTTATCCGAGCTTCAATGGTACGTACAAGAGCCACCGCCGGAGGAACTCCGATTCCCACTCCGAAAAGACGTGTACCGCGACTTACCACAAGGGAAAGAGATCTTCTTCACCACCTCAACCGAATTGCTAGACTGTAGAGCCATCATATACGATATTCTAGGCCCCATAATCCGAACCAATCCAATTCTTAGTGCCGCCACTGCCACGAGTAGAGATTCCTTCATTCCAATTTGGGACGACTGCATCAACCGAATCGTCTCCAAATTTTGTTCACTGGAAATGGTCTTCATCCGCAAGCCCAACGCTTCACCCCCAACTGAACCATTACAGGATCAATGGCCGAATGTGACAGGCTTCGTTCGAAATTTCTGTCTATGGAGAGGGGAAGAAGCCGATAATTTAAGAGAAGGCCGGGACATTAATCCGTCAAGCTCAATAGTTGAGAAACTTCTGTGGACTTACATGGATCTTCCTTACATATTAGGGTACTACGCAATCGGTCATGTTGTAACCTTCTGTGCATTGAGTCGGGTTCAAGATCGAATAATTCGCACTGATTTAGGAACCGTTGATCTGTCATCGACCTCTGAGAGACTGAAAGCCCTAGTCCCATGTTACAGGATTGCAAGCCTATTGCCATTGCTAGCGGATCGATGCTTCAACATTAGTAGTAATTGCAATGGTGGTTCTTACAAAATGCCACCTTATAGCGATTTCGAGAGGATCGACATGGGGAACGGAAACGCAATTGAAATGACTCCAACCACAGTGACCCGATTTTACAGTAACATTCGGAAGGCGACCGCCGTGAAGGAAATCTACGATTTTCTCGACCAGAGAATTCCCCATGCAGAGTACATCCACAGATCGTTGGAGAAAGATTGGGCTTTGGTGTTTAAGCCTAGAGGGTGCAAGTTCAAGCCTACAAATTGCGACCAGCTCGTTGAGGTTCTCATGTACGTGACAAAAGCGCTGGTGGCATTGCACGACTTGTCGTTTATGCATAGAGATGTATGTTGGGAGAAAGTGATGAGGAATGAGAGAGACAACGAGTGGTTTGTCTGCGGGTTCGAGGAGGCTGTCGGGGCTCCGCAGATATACCCGCACAGTGTGGTAATGGCAGGAGATGCGGTGGCGCGTGGGAGGCACGCGCCGGAGATGGAGAGAGGGTTGCATGGGGTGAAGGTGGACGTGTGGGGAGTAGGGAATCTGGTGAGGAGTTGCGGGTTGACAGGTGTGCCGAAGTTGCTGAGGGAGCTCCAAAACCGGTGTTTGGATCAGAACCCGGAGAAGAGGCCAACTGCAGCCGACTGTTACCACCACCTGCTGCAGCTGCAGTCGTCTCTGTAGTCAGTCACAGATGGGGTTTTGATGTGACTCCGACCCTCCTCTCTTAATTTCTCTCTCTCTCCAAAATATATTGTTAACAAATTAATTGGAGTTTGTTTTTAGTTTTTATGTGCTGTCTTTATGGAGAAGGGTTGTGTTTTGGTTGGTTGGTTTGTTTTTATTTTGATACCTTAAGAAAGAAGAAAGGGTTTTGTTTCTAGGTTTGCGTGGGTGATGATATGGCGGCGGTTGCAGAGGCTGCCACTGGGCGGTGCCTGCTTCGACGGTTAGTTCCATCAAATCACACGGTCAGAAATGCAGTTTGGGGAACACTGAAAGCTGATGCACGATGGGTATCCCTTCACATACTTTCAGAGTTTTGTTGAGGGTTTTGATTGGTACTCACTACTGGGAATGGGCTAGGTAGGATTATTAGGGTTATATAGGAAAAGGCACTGTTTTGTTTGGACATGGTGTGGACAATACATAAATGCTCTTCTTTAAAGTCTTTAATCTTTAACCTAGATTGCAAAATTTTCAGTTCCCCAATTACTCTATTTTTCTTTCCTTAACTTCATTGATGCTATTTCATGCATATATTATATGACATTTTTCGAAGGGTATGAATTAGACAGATTAACGCATTTATAGTCTTTAATATAAGCAGATTTTACAAACTAAAATTAATTTTTATTTTTTTCTTCTGCAAAATCTACATGTAATAGAGTGATAATTTTGTACGTGTAAATTGCAGTATTTTTTTTTAAATTCGGAAATTATTTAACACATTTTTTCTTCTAAAATATAAATTGAAGGAGCATTAATGAGAATTTTTTTTCCAAGGTATTAGCAATTTTCACTAATGTATTCTCAATTTCTCTGTTTACTTATTTTTTTCCTCTTCTCATTTGGTTTATTCAATTCAAATTTAAAAATTTAAAAACTGTACTAAGAGAAAATAGGGCCAAAAATTACGTCTCATTTGGTTTATTCAATTCAAATTTAAAAATTTAAAAACTGTACTAAGAGAAAATAGGGCCGAAAATTACTTTCCATAAATATACTTCGTTCATGCATTTCGAACTTTACAGACAGCTGGGAAGATCATTTGCCTTTGATACCGAATTAGAACAAAACCTGGAGGTAGTACTACTGCCCAGCATTTGTGCAAAATAGTACGGTATCATGGTATGTTAGGGGTTTAAGGTGTTTGTATCCATGAATTTCCATGATTATGTTGAAAGTCCAAACAATCATTAATTTATTGGACATATCTAGCAAAAGCATTAGTCTTATTGAAAGTTCGTTATACTGATTTTCTATTCCCAAATGATTCATCAGACGCACCCTAATTCTTCATTGAATAGCTATTCAAATTAAGTAAATACCACATTTGGTCATGTGATATGTTTGATTTGTGTTCTGTACGTTTTTTAAAGAAAGGTTATGGAAAAAAATAGTGAATAAATATAAAATTATTATCAAAAAT
>JADOBS010302091.1:0-13285 GCA_015708375.1 Cydonia oblonga
ATAGTATCGTCCCATTGTTTACTACAAAGGTTTTCGAAATCGGGGACTTTTTGTTGTTGCTGAAAACTTGGTCTCACTTTAACAGTGCAGTACGTCTTTTGGAATGGAGAACATGATAGGTTTAGTTAAGCGGTCGAAGCTATATAAAATGCTCAAACTCTAGTCGTGCTTTATTGTAAAAAGGGTCAAGATAAGAGAGTAACAAATTTTGTGACCTAGCATGGATCGTACCGCTGAGCTTAACTTAAGAATGATGATGTTTGCGTCTTTTTGCTTTGTTGGAGCAAACACATGCACCTGAAGTAGCCATGTTGTACTTTTTGGTTGTAATGCTAAATCAGGAGTTTCATTCTAAAAATAAAAAAAATGTTTCCAGTAAGCATGTAAGATGAACTATAAAACTTTCATAGAAGATATTAAATTGGGTTCTTTGTGGCGTATTATGTCATTTGCTAATCCTACTAAAACTATGCTTTATTTGTTTACCTGGTTCAATTAATACAATGTCATGCTGATGGAATCTTCAGTTGTCTCCTATTTTTCCAGGCTTTGAAAAATTGGCTTGAATGATCTTGTGGCAACGATTGAAATATGACATCAAGTATGATGTTTGGGGACCGGAGGTATGAAAATCTGGCAACATTCACAATGTTTCAGCAATTGGAAATTCTTGGTTTAATTTTTCTGAATAGTCTGATATTGGTTGATTTAAAGAAAAACCATTGGGACTTTTGAGGAAAAACTGATTTACATACGGAGACAGACAAGCACATAGATATCAACATCCTTAGGTGGTTTTTTAATTCTGTCATTACTGTTGTAGGATGCCTTCCTCCAGAAGAAGTGGAATGACTGTTTTAGGGAAAGTTCCAAAACCTATAAACTTACCCAGTCAGAGGTATATTCTTCCTGCTAAACTGTCCTTAAGTCAGTTTATTGTGCTCCTTTTTCTTTTGGCTAAAATTCTTTACTTGTCTTGGCTGTTCAAGGTTAGAAAATCATGGTGTGGACCCAAGTGTGGAAATCGTTCCCAAGTGAGTTCTCTCTCTCTCTCTCTCTCTTTCCAATTCTGGTACTAGTTCATCACCTGGGTGTTTCTTGATTTGAACTATTGTAGGGGTACCCCCAGTTGGGGCAGTAGATCATCTTCTGCATCAAATGCATGGGGTTCATCATCATTGTCCCCAAAAGCTGATTGTGGCACTTCACCAAGCTATCTCAATGGCCACCTTTCATCTGGAAGTGGTACTCGACCATCAACTGCTGGTAGCGACAAGGGGCACGAACCTTCTTCTAATGCATGGGGTTCAAACTCTAGGCCATCGTCGGCTTCTGGGGCCTTGACATCAAATCAGACAACACTGACCTCATTGCGTCCTCACAGTGCAGACACAAGACCTGGTAGTTCACAGTTGTCAAGATTTGCTGAACACTCTGACCATCCAGTGGCATGGAGTGCTCCTGTGACGGCAGAAAAATTGGTATGGTCCTTCACTCATAACTTTGTGTTTGATATTGTATTACCAACAATTACTTGGTTGATAAAGCTTCCGACCAGAGAGTGATCACCCTGGAAACCTCTCATTCCAATTTAGATGGTTCAGTTGGAAACCTTTATAATGTTGATCTCAGTAGAAAATTTAACAGAGATTTATTCAACAATAGAAATGCTGATAAAACGATGAGATGTCACAAAAAAAGGAAGACCATAGCTAAAACATACAAGACTCACCTAACATCTGATTTGATGAAGATCGTATTCTTTTTAGCCTTTGGGTGTGTTTTTGCTAGCTAGATAGGTGGTAGGTGAGTCTTGGATGTTTTGGCTATGGTCTTCATCAGATAAGGTGTTATCTTGGGTGGTGGGGTTTTTGATAAAAGAGCCCAGAAAATGTCCTATATGCTATTAAGCATTGGAAAATCCATATTTCGGCAATATGCTGATTAGTATCTTTTGTTCTCTCCCCTTCCATCTCCAATAATGAATGTTTATATATTTTGGCAACCCATTGTATTGAAATAAATTTAATGATCATCCTGGTAATCCCCCAAACCGGAATTTACTATCAAATATCGCTTCGATAATGTTAATGTTGCAATCCTTGATCTAGCCTTATGTTTGATTGTGTGGATTAAATTTTCATCATATAACATGCTCATTCTTAACAATATACAAATGCCAAGGTCCCGGTTTACTTAAAATTTCACCCTGGCTCTAGATTCAGTTTTAATCATGTTAACCATGTAGTTTCCAGTTTGTGCTAGTATGGTCTTTCTAGTCTTAATTAAACCATGTTAACTTGTATTTTCCAATTTATGTCAACTTGCTCCCTTCATCGAATTCCGTTAGGTCTGTTGGACAACATGTCTTAACTCTTAAGTCTTAAGCATGATTTTGGCTTTTCGTCCAAATCACACACAATCCAATCTGACCTTGTAAGCTATATGCGGGTACTATCCCACCTCTTTATGCTGCTTCCACAAAAGCTCTTACACGTTGGAAAAATATGGTCATCTTGATCAGTACTTCAGGATTTATTTTGCAGTTAAATATTTCAGGACTAATAGCTACATTCTATATGTATTATTGCCAATTATTATTATTTTATTGGAAGCTTTACACCCTTTATAAAATATATGGGTTGTTATTAACTTGTTATGTGAAAAATTTATATATGGTGAGTGTTTCTTTCATCCACTCTTGCTAATGAAATTAGGCGTAGCGGAAAAATTGACTTAAAAAGAAGTGCAGGCTGACATTTTTTAAGTTCGCTTTTAGTGAGCAACATCGTAAGGGAAAATAATTTTAATTGTTAGGGGAGTTGAATTAAGGTAAAATAGGGTTAGGATTGAGGTTTTGCCCCTCATGCTTTCACCCAATTCAATCCTAGGGGAGTCCAAGGTAGGAGTCCAAGGTAGTTGAACACTGCCTCTGCTATTTCTATTATGCTTTCACCCAATTCAATCCTAGGAGTCCAAGGTAGTTGAACACTGCCTCTGCTATTTCTATTCTCTTGCAGGGGTGTCTCTGCTATTTATCTGAAACTTCTGAAGTAGGGGTGTTTTTTCGGAAGGATCAGATTGGAAACATTCCAATTTCCGTTCCAAAATTTTGGGATCGGATCAAATCACAATTTTCAAATTCAGAATTTTTAGCATATTCGGAAATATCGGAATCGGAATAATTTTTAGAAATTTCAGAACGTAATTTGGAAATTCATATTTTTTATATGTTTTTTAATACTCTCTAACTTTTTCTTACATGCAATTTATTGTTATTTGGTATATACTTATGTATAAATTCAATAATTTTGTGATCTACTAGTTTGTATTGAAAAACCCGCACAATAGACCTTGGCCTTTAATGTAACCAACGACAATAGACTAAACTAGCAAATATTAGAAAACTTAGAAACATACAAGAATTATATTGGTTCGGCAGAACTTTTGCCTATGTCCAGTTGTGATTTCTCTACATAGAGAAATCACCCCTCATTTGATTAATAATAGAGATTACAAAAGTTTTGCAAACCCTAGGACTAATCTCAAAACTCTTGGCTGGCTGGCTGTTTTCTTTTTCTGTAAAAATCAGCCTTGCCGCACCCTATTTATAGGGTTGGCTTACATGTCCCAAGGCTGATTGAATTCCTATTTTTAAGTGGATTAGGAAATTACACTTATCCAAATCCAAATAGACTTCTAGAAATCCAAACCTAAATTGAATAAGGAAACTGAAATTCTTTCCTAATCGTTCTAGGACAAGAATCGGTATACCTCTAATTTTCCTAAAACAATCCTAAACCAATTAGGACATACTTGACGAGCCAAAATCCTAACAATCTCTACCTTGGTGAGTCAAACCAAGTCTTGATCGTTGCACCCCAGAGTATCTTTGAACCTTCTTGAAGCAGCTCTGGAAATCTTCAAGAGTCTTCACCTTAGCAATCTTCTTTTTTCCTCTTTGCACCTCAAGTGAAGAGGTGCTCCACTTTAATCAATCAACGAGATTGATCAAGTTCAAGCAATGCTTGAACTTTTTGGCCAACACTATCTTTGTGAGGAAATCTGCGGCATTGTTATCCGTATGAATTTTTAAAATCCAAATCTCCTTAGACTCCACCCAATCTCTGATTCTGTGATACCTTGCTTCAATGTGCTTTGATCTTCCAGATAAAAACTTGATTCTTTGCCAAGTGAATGGCATTGTGGCTATCACACTTAAGCTTCACACAATCTTGAGTGATTCCCATTTGACTTACCAAGCCACTAAGCCAAATCGCTTCCTTTCCAATTTCGGCCAATGCAATATACTCTGCCTCTATGGTCGACAAAGATGTAATTGGTTGCAGTAGTGCCCTCCAACTGATTGGTCCTCCTGCGCATGTAAACACATAACTAGAAGTTGACATTCTCTTGTCCAAGGCCCCTGCATAATCGGCATCCACATATCCTAACACCCATGTACTTTCCTTTTGCCTCTCAAACATAATCCTTTGTCGCCAAAAACCCTTCAAATAATGCAAAATCCACTTTACTGCATCCCAATGTTGCTTTCTTGGATTTACCATGTATTTGGAAATGGCACTGATTGCTTGAGCTGTGTCGGGACGTGTGCATACCATTGCATACAAGAGGCAGCCCATGACATTAGCATAAGGCATCTTCTTCATTACTTGTTGCTCTTCTTCAGACGTAGGACATTGTTGCCCACTTAACCTAAAGTGAGCCGCCAAAGGAGTCGAAACTACCTTTGCTTCTTGCATGGTGAACTTCTCAAGAACCTTATGAATATACATGGCTTGTGATATCCAGATCCTTCCAGCAATCCTATCTCTCTGAATTTCCATGCCAAGGATCTTCTGTGCAGCACCTAGATCCTTCATATCGAACTCCTCATTCAACATCTTTTTCAAGTCTTGAATTCTAGACTTGTCTTGACAAGCAATTAGCATGTCATCCACATATAGCAATAGCAATATGATCATCCCATCTTGGAGCACATGATAGTACACACAACAGTCATGTAAACATCTTAAAATTGATTTTCAGCATGAATGAATAAAACCTTGTTGTACCATTGTCTTGGAGATTGCTTCTGGCCATACAGGGACTTCCTTAGCTGACATACTAGGTTCTCTTTCCCATATTCAACAAACCCTTCTGATTGAGCCATGTAAATCGTCTGCTTTAGATCCCCATGAAGAAACGCTGTCTTCACATCCATCTGCTCAATCTACATGTCATGTTGACTTGCCATTGCTAAAAGCAATCTGATAGAAGTATGCTTGACTACAGGTGAAAAAATCTCATCATAATCCACCCCTTCCTTTTGTGAGTACCTTTTAGCCACGAGCTTCGCTTTGAATCTCACGACATCTTATTCATGTAGTCCTTCCTTTTTCCTAAATACCAACTTGCATGCAACTAGCTTTTTGTCTTTGGGGGCTTAGGAACCAACTCCCAAACAGAGTTCTTGTAGAGAGACTCAATTTCTTCTGTCATAGCACTTTCCCAACTATCTTGCTCATCATTTGTTATAGCTTCTTGATAAGTAGTTGGATCTCCTTGGCTAATGTTAAAGAGTATAATTAACTTCGTCTTGGTCAAACCCAAACCTATCAGGTTTCTTTTGGTTCCGCTTAGGTTTGTCTAGTGCTATGCATCTCTGGAATGTAGGTGGATTGTTGGTTGGAGTTCGAACCCTTTGGGATGTCTGGCGGATTAGAGTGCCTTCAATTTGTCCTGTTTCTTGCTCCACCTGATTCCTAACTGGTGAACGATGTTGATTCTCTTCTTCTTCCTCAAAACCATCATATTTGGCCTCTTGCTCGATTTGCTCCACATGAGCTTCTTCATCTGAACTGATTAATGGAATCTTTGTTGCTTCAATTTCAGCATCAGCCATCTTCCTACTGCTCTCGACTTTATTCAGAGGCATGGTTGTCTCATCAAAGACAACATCTCGACTGACAAACTTTTTTCTGTTGT
The DNA here is from genome assembly GCA_015708375.1 of Cydonia oblonga. NCBI lineage: Eukaryota > Viridiplantae > Streptophyta > Magnoliopsida > Rosales > Rosaceae > Cydonia > Cydonia oblonga. The sequence goes on from JADOBS010302091.1 coordinate 5,989, forward strand.
TGAAATCCCAATGCTTGAAACCCTTAAACTCCTTTCTCAAAACCTAAGAATATGCATTGTGTAGACTTCAGTTTGAACTTGGACCTTTCATCATTTGGAATATGTGCATAAGCACTGCAGCCGAACACCCTGAGCTTGGAATAATCCATTGGTTTCTCAGACCGTACCTCTTCTGCACTCTTAAAACCGAGAACTGTAGATGATGACTTGTTAATCAAATAACTTGCATGATTAATAGCCTCTGCCCAAAAACTATCAGGCAATTCTGCATGAAATAGCATGCTCTTCTCTTTCTCCATGAGAGTTAGGTTCATCCTCTCAGCAACTCCATTTTGTTGGGGATTCTTCTTTACTGTGAAATGCCTTATGATGCCTTCCTGCTTGCAGTAATCGGTGAACTCATTACTTGTATATTCACCTCGATTGTCACTTCTCAGGTACTTGATTTTTCTTCCAATTTAATTCTCCGTTTCTGTTTTCCATTCCTTGAACTTTGCAAAAACCTCGGATTTCTGCTTCATGAAATAAACCCAAACCTTCCTAGAAAAATCATCCATGAAAGTAACAAAATACCTGGCTCCACCATTTGATTTTTTTGGTGCAGGGCCCCAAACATCTAAGTGAATATAGTTGAGTTGCTCCTTGCTTCGGTTATCTGCACTGCTACTTGCAAATGATACATTTCTTTGCTTTCTGAGAACACAGTATTCACAAGAGGCCGGTTTGCAAGATGACACGCCTTCCAACAGGCCTTGCTTGTGTAATTCTTGCAACCCTTTTTGGCTTATGTGCCCGAGCCTATGATGCCAGAGTTCAGTCGTGTCTTCTACACTCTGATTTACAGAAATAGCTGCTCCCCCGACTATAGTGGTCTCAATTAACTTATACAACTTATTGGGTTGTAGGTCACCCTGCATTACCACTACCGATCCTTGGGTTACCTCAAGTCTTCATTTTTTAGACTTGTACCCATAACCGGCCTCATCTAAAGTACCCAAGGAAATCAAATTCTTTCTGGTATTGCTGTGCTTTGAAAAAAAGCTGTTGTGAGAATAAGCGGCTGTGCTGTAAGAATAAGCGGCTGTAAAATAAGGCAGCAGAGTGTTTGGTAAACTTTTTTGTAAAAGTGCTTTTGGAAAAAAAAGCAGTCTGATAGTGGGTTTTTTTCATTAAAGGAGCACTGTAGCTCTGTGTGCTTTGAAAAAAAGCCAGTTTTTCAAAGCAGCAAATAGCTGCTTCAGCTTTTCCTTTTGATTTCAGCTTATTCTCACAACAACTTCCAAAATAAGCCTTTTTTTTTTTAGTTTACCAAACACCTAAAACCCTCACAGCTTTTTTTTATGGGTGCTTTTTTTTTAATCACCTCACTCTCAAACCACCCCTTAGTCTAGGGACATACCTGACATTCCCCAAAGCTCGTATCATCCCATCGAACATTTTGATTCGAACTGTGCCAATTCTTCTTATTGGACATGAAGAATCATCCCCCATTAAGACTTCCTCATTGCTGACTTCCTCGTAAGTGTCAAACCATTCTCTTACAGCACACATATGAAACATGCATTCGGTATCCAAAATCCAATTTGTGCAAGCCTTGGAGCCCGATGTTATTGAAAGAAGGGACTGCACTAGCTAAACCTGAGCTTTCCTCCATCTTGGCTTTCTTCTTTCCAAATCTTGCAGTTCCTCTTCCAATGATCAGTTGAACCACATTCGAAGCAACCTTCCTTCTTTTCTTTTTTCTTCTTGGATTTTGACTTACCTCTGTTGCCTGTTTTCTCTTCCTTTGTCTTTTCCTACCCCCTCTCCTTGCCTTTGGCATAAAGGCCTTGAGAGCTTTCAGTTATATCATCTAGTTTAGCATATGACTGAAGAGCTTGAATTACGTCTTCAAGCTTTAGGGACTCTTTTCCAAACATTAGAGTTGTTCGAAAGTGCTTGAAAGACAAGGGTAGAGACCTCAGCAAGATGATAGCCATATCATCATCTTTGTAAGTTTCTTCGACCTTTTGAAGATTAGCCATGCAATTCTGGAACCTGCATACGTGATCTTCAATATCACCTCCTTCTAGTTGAAGGCCGAATAGTTCATTCTTTAGAAAAAGTTTATTGGACACGGTTTTTCCCTATAAACATTCTCCAACTTTTCCCATGCTTCTTGGGCAGACATCTTTTCGATGATAGTGTGACCGAACTGATCTTGTGACATGGATCTCGATGGAACTCTTGGCCTTCTCGAGAACCTTAGTCCATGCTGCCTCTGTCATGTTTTCCGGCTTCTCACCATCGAGTGCATCATCCAAATCCTGCTGTATCAGTACGTTTTTCATCATCCTTTGCCAGTCCGTGAAGTCATCTTTGCCATCAAAGGGCTTTAACGCAGGTCCTTGATCCGCATTCATCTTCCCTTTTGACATCGTAGAACACCTTGATCCTAGCTCTTGATACCAATTATTGAAAAACCTGCACAGTAGACCTTGGTCTTTAATGTAACCAACGACAATAGACTAAACTAGCAAATATTAGAAAACTTAGAAACACACAAAAATTATACTGGTTAGGCAGAACTTTTGCCTACGTCTAGTTGTGATTTCTCTAGATAGAGAAATCACTGCTCATTTGATTAATAATAGAGATTACAGAACTTTTGCAAACCCTAGAACTAATCTCAAAACTCTTGGCTGTCTGGCTGTTTTCTTTCTCTGTAAAAATCAGCCTTGCCGCACCCTATTTATAGGGTTGGCTTACATGTCACAAGGCTGATTGAATTCCTATTTCTAAGTAGAGTAGGAAATTACACTTATACAAATCTAAATAGGCTTCTAGAAATCCAAACCTAAATTGAATATGGAAACTGAAATTCTTTCTTAATCCCTCTAGGACAAGAATCGGTATACCTCTAATTTTCCTAAAACAATCCTAAACCAATTTGGACATACTTGATGAGCCAAAATCCTAACAGTTTGTGTATCCTTTTTAATATGTGTATGTTTAATATAAAAACAATGATCAAAATTTATCCAAAACTAACAATAAAATACAAACGTCCCATTACCAAATTTATATTTGAGTAAATAACTATAAAAAATCAGTTTTTTTTGTTTTTTAATTTTTTAATTTTTTAATTTTTAATTTTATTTATTGAAATAAGATTGGAACACTTAGGAAAAATTCAGAATCTAATTGCCTTCCAATTTCCGTTCCAATTTTTTGGAAAATATTCGAATTCGGAATTGGGTAGTGCTATCCACACCCATTTGTACTTCTTCTCACATACCCCTCTCAATTTTCGGCTGTCGGATAGAATGAATTGAAAAAGATCAATGGCCAAAAGTTAACAAGGGTGTGTGAGAGGTAAAAACAGGGAAATACACTTGCCTTTGAAATTTTCGATTCGGATTTGGAAATTTACTATCGGAATCGGAAGCACCATTCCAGCTTGCAGCCCTAATCTGAAGTCTCTCTTTATTATCCACTGTTATACGTGCAGGGAGTGATGTCATCGAAGAATGATGGGTTTTCACTTACTTCTGGAGATTTTCCAACACTTGGTTCAGAAAAAGATAATCCTGGAAAGAGTGTCGAGCAGCAAGGTCCTATGCCTATATTTCACTTATATAATTTAAAAGTTGAAGACACTCTGTGTGCAAAGATTTTTTCAAATTTCACATGATAGTTAAGTTGGCATGCCACACGTTGCATTACCTCATCCGACTGTTTTTGGCAGTGCCATCAGATTTTCATTAATTGATGTGGCACTGATGTGTAAACTGCCATCTCATGTTTACAAAATATTTTGCAAAACTTTACACCTAGCTTCGATTTTGTTATTTTATTGTTTTTTCCAGCATGTCTGGAATAGCTGCTAATTTTTGTTATTCAAGTGTTTAATACATTTTCCTTATTGCCAAAATAAAAAAAATAAAAAAAATGACTGCACATAGTTTCTTGAGCTCAAGTTTATTTTTCCCTCAAGCAACTGTTTTACAGGATATGATATCATTAATGAGTACAAGTATTTTGTAGTGAACTTGATGTTCCATTTCGGTTTACTGAATGTTTTTGATCAATCATTATGACAGATCACAGTTCTTACAGTCGTCCTGTCTCTTCTATTGGTAGAGCGGCAAAAGAGACGACTGGGACTTCTGTAGTTGGTTTGTGCACATGCTCTTAATTGTATTGTGTTTATTAGAATGTTGCAATATTGATCCTTTTATTGGTTAATGTCCGTGGTTTCTCATTCGCTTGTGTATATAAGTATGTGCTTGGTTTCCATATTTAGGCGAGGTTTCTGAAAATGCAAATGTGAAGAGTGGAACCACTAATTCATGGAAAAGAGAAAATCCTTCGTACAATGAAGATGGAGGGAGACATGGTATGGAGAAGTGGCAGGGAAATCCCCACCCTTACCCTAGTGCTAATGTTCCCCAACACTATGATGGATGGCATGGTGGTCCAGTAAATAATCCACAAGGTGGTGTTTGGTACAGAGGACCTCCTGGAGCTCCCTATGGAGCTCCGGTCCCTCCTGGGGGCTTTCCAATGGAACCATTTCCATATTATCCTCCAGGACCTCCACATATTCCACCTGCTGCTCTTGGCAATCAGCAATCCATTCCTCCACGTGGAGCAGGACCAGGAGGACACCATCCTAAAAATGGAGATATGTACAGACCTCATATGCAGGATGCATATATTCGCCCTGTTATGCAAATTAGACCTGGCTTTTACCCTGGTCCAGTGGCCTTTGAGGGCTATTACAATTCTCCAATGGGTTACCACAATCCAAATGAAAGAGATGTTCCATTTGTGGGAATGACAGCCGGTCCCCCTGTTTATAATAACTACCCTAGCCAAAGCGCTCGTGGGCCTGCCAATTCTCATGGCAGACCCAGTGGATATGGTCCTCCCAACCCAAAGGTGATGTCCGCGCAATTAGAAACTGGCCATCCACCTGATTCCTGCGGACCTTACAAAGTTCTTTTGAAGCAGCATGATGGTTGTTGGGATAGAAGAAATGAGGAGCAAAGGAATGAGGGTAATGTCACAAGACTTTCAACTGATGCATCATCACTTGTGAGGGAGGACCAACCAAGAACTTTGGCAGCAGAGAATGATTGGAGATCCGACCACAGAAACGAGGGAGTGAGGGATCAAGGGAATATTGTCAGTGAAGAAGCTGCTTCAAGGAAGTTTGACAACCAAGGAGCCTCTTCTGTTCCTAAGAAAGTGAAGTCTCCTGAAAGTTTGGAACAGATAAACACAGTTGATGTCATTTCAGTGAAGAAATCAGGAACTGAAGCCTCTGGCATGCCAGAAGTTGCACAACCGCTCCTGGCTGCTGCGAAAGACTCCAGTCTGATTCAGAAAATAGAGGGATTAAATGCAAAGGCACGCATTTCTGATGGACGAAGTGATACATCATCTGTTTCCAGTAGAGAGGAGCAGAAGAACAGATTCAAAGTCAATGCTAAAGCTAACATTTCAGTTAATGAACCTGTTGGTGGTGGTAGTGTAAATCTGGAAAGATCTCATGTCCCTGAGAGCGTAAATCCTTCTCATGAAGTGGGCAGCGCAATTTCCATCTCCAGGTTTATTGGCAACTTTTTAGTTTTCTCTGAGAATGTACATGTTATTCAAAATTATTGGAACATGCTGATTTTCTGATGTACAGGCGACCCAATCATGCCATGCATGGTGGTAGATCAGATCATCGTGGTAGAGGAAGGTTCAATAATCAAGAAGGTGAAGGGTGGTCAAAGAAATCCTTGGTCGAACCGACAACTGTGGTGTCAACTGCACATTTGGAAATGCCTTCTAATGTTCATGTGCATGACCACCTTGTTTCAACGGAAGCAACTGAAAAGTCAGGGTCTTATCCACAAGTCAGACGTGAGGAGGAATCTGCCACACCAATGGTTGATCCAAATGATTCTGAGGCACAGGTATACATTTTATTCATATTCTTGTTAGATTTTGTGTCAGAACTTTGCAGCTAACATCTCTTCTTACCAGTGTGCTAAGATGAGGGAACTAGCCAAGCAACGTACCAAACAGTTACAGGAGGAAGAGGAGGAACGGACAAGAAGGCAGATGGCCAAGGCTCGTGCAAAATTGGAAGAGTTGAACAGACGTACTCAAGTGGAGAGTTCAGATCAGAAGATTGAAAGTCACTCAAGTGGTGCCATCCAGATTAAGCAAGAAGTGTCTCAAACCTCGGGTGAACTACTAACTGGTGGCAGGAAATCAGCTTTAGGATTTAATCTGGATGGCGCTTCACAGATTAGCGAGGATAACACTGGAAAAGCTGGAAAGTCAACTGTTCCATCAAGTGAGCTCCCTTCAGATACGCTAAAGAGTGTCTGCAAGGAACCTGTTCTGATGCATGATGAATCTGTACCCAAGCCGAAGGAGGTTATTGTTGCTAATGTCGTTCATCACAACAATGCTCCCCAGGCTCATGAAAGCAATACCACTAGGGCGAAGCAGGCCCCTAAACAAAGGCATAACAATCAGTTAGAAAAGAAGCCTACTGGAAAGTTTACTTCCACCAGCACAACTGAAGCAACAAATTGTCAGACAGATCCTGTGGTTAATGTTCCCACATCGCATGGAGTTGTACCAAATGAAACAGCCTCAAGCAGTGAGTCAAGCCTGACTGCTAATTCCAGTGCCATACTTGAGTCGTCATCTCATCTGAGAAAGAAAAACAACAGAAATGGCAAGAATAAGCACAAAACAGAGAGTACATCGACAGCGGCTGCTCTGACATCATCTACATCAAAAGAAACAAATATTGCAAATGCCAATGTTGAAAGTGGAATGCCAAAGGTATCTGAGTTGGAGTTCGATCCTACCTCAGTTCAGTCCCAGACCGTTCTTAGAGATGCATACCAGTCTTCTGAGCAACATGTGTCTCTATCAAATGAAGAATCTCAAGGTAGAGGAAATAGCCAGTGGAAACCTCAGCATCCTCGCAGGGTGTCAAGGAATTCACAAGCTATCAAGCATTCAGAAAAGTTTCACAGCACCGATGCTGTTGTCTGGGCACCTGTGCGGTCACAAAACAAAGCTGATGTACCTGATGAAGCCATCCCCAAAAATGAAGTTGAGGCAGTTAGTGCTGTAAAAGCCGAACGTAAAGTGCAAAATAATTCAAAAAATAAGAGGGCAGAAATGGAGAGGTATGTTCCAAAACCTGTAGCTAAAGAGATGGCGCATCAAGGAAGCACACAACAGCAAGTGGCCTCTGTAAACAATCAAACTGCAATAAACGAGACCATTGAGAGATCAG
>JADOBS010302092.1:0-13290 GCA_015708375.1 Cydonia oblonga
AAAATCTCTCCACCAAGGAAACTAACTAAGAAGTCAAATCCAAACCCAAATAGGACACCAAAACCAAATAGGTAACACAAACCTAATTTATTGCATCATCCTAATTTTGAGCCAAAAACCCAACACAATCCTCCTATTTCGCTCGGCTAATGTGATATACTTTCGGATTTTCTTAGTTTTATTATGAAGTTTGGTGAATTATTGGACTGGTTGTGGGACAAGTTACAACTTCACTCAAACAGAAATTCTTTTTTGTCAGACATGGCCAACAGAAGCAGAAATGGCTGAGGCTGAAGAAAGTCAGAAGCAAAAAAAGAAGAAAAAGAGGGCTCTTCCTCGAGGCACTTCAGAATACCAGGTCTGCATCTTTTCTTGTCAGTTCCTTTAATTCTGAATGTTTCTTTCTTATATGTTACATATTTGTTTGTTGATGTTGAGAGGTTACGGACAAACTTTTAGTGGTATACCAGAGGCATGATTTCGGTTCTTGCAGGCTGCTTGGATTGTGGATGATACAGATGAAGAGGAGTCAAGTACTGATGATGAAGCTGATGGTATGATATTGGATGAGAGGGACGGTGGTTATCCTGGTCAAGATGACAATAATTATTCAGATGAGAGCGACGATCAAGCTTCAATAAGGGACTCTGATGGAGAAACTGATGTTGATTCAGAGATGATGGTGAGCTTCGTATATTATTTGTGCATCAAGTGATCTTTATTGTATTACCATAATTAGTCGGTCTCTCTGTTCTCATTGAAAGGGTTTCTGATCTAACATGAAGAATCACCAATTAACATGGACTACTATCATGTTGTTATTCATTTTCAAATGTAAGGAACATTAAGATTTAGGAATACCAAAATACCAACCACATCCTCTAATCATGGATCGCAAAGGTGAATTGTGGTTGCTTTTGGTCAGATATTACTTCTCAATGGTCAGAATCCTAGTGTTTCTCTAGTGTAAGCTGAACCACTGACATAGTACTTCAGACAATAGGTTTTAAAAAAGGTGCATAAACCACTCACCTTAATGGTTTGAATTAGAATGCTGCATAGGAGGTTTCGCTCATGAGTTTTCTTTGTCATTGTTTTTTTCTATATCTATCTATTTGCAGCACTTTCATTAATATGTAAATAATTCATCTGTGAGCATTTAAGGTTTATGGGAAATTTTCAATAAGGAAAAGGGCCCAATGTGTATTTGTCTGTAAGAATTCAATTGTCGCTGTACTGGTACTGGTCAGAATGGTAATATTTATGTGCTGTCATTAAGAAGTTTATTTTGTTTGTTCAAGTTCTGTACATTATAAGACATAACTTTTTATTCTTTGTTTTACAGGAAGGTGAAAACTTGACCAAGGAACAGTTGGAGAATGAGATTCGAAAAATAAAGCAAGCACATGCTGACGATGAGGGTACTTGTCTTTTTAGCTATATTCTATCTGTCGCTAGATGATTTATATTATAAAAACTCTGTAGCACCTTTAAGTCAATGTTTAGTGCTGCATTACCTAGTTGGCTTATAATGGTTATTTGATATGTTTCAGAATTTCCAGATGAAGTGGATACACCATTAGATATTCCAGCAAGAAAACGTTTTGCAAAGTATAGGGGACTGAAGTCCTTCAGGACCTCTTCGTGGGATCCCAAAGTAATATTTTTGTAATTGTGTAATAGTCGTTCACTTTATTTGTATCAATTGTCAAACTGACTTATGTCTTTGATGAACTCCAGGAGTCTTTGCCTGCAGAGTATGCCAGAATCTTTGCATTCGATAATTTTAACAGAACACAGAAAAATGTTCTTGCTAAAGCTTTAGGAATGGACCAAGAAAACAGTAATGACTGCGCCACAGCGGGCTCATATGCAAGGCTGTATATCACAGAAGTGCCAACTAGCGTTGCTTCTAAATTATGTATGCATGCGAAGACAATTCCTGTTGTAGCATGTGGTCTTTTGCAGCATGAGTCCAAGATGTCTGTACTTCATTTCAGGTATCTTCTAGTTGAGAAAAATTTGCAGTTCTGTGGTTTTCTGAAGGGGAGGTTTTCTCATAAATTCGGTGATCTATGTTTTGCAGCATAAAGAAGCACGACACGTACAGTGCTCCTATCAAATCCAAGGATGAATTAATATTTCATGTTGGCTTTCGCCAATTCATTGCCAGGTAATATCTCTGATACCATCAATTCTTCTACTTAATGAATTTTATTGATTGACACTTTTGCTCATAACTTTGCAGGCCAATATATTCTACTGACAACATGAACTCAAACAAGCACAAAATGGAGAGGTTTCTACATCCAGGACGTTTTTCCATGGCTTCAATTTATGCCCCAATCTCTTTTCCTCCACTTCCCTTGATAGCTTTGAAGAGTTCTGAAGGGGTGGCCGCTCCACCTACAGTAGCTGCTGTTGGTGCACTGAAATGCATTGACCCTGACAGAATTATACTAAAGAAGATTACTTTAACCGGGTACGATTCATTCTTTACTGTTGGGGGTGGCGACCTTTTGTAGTACAGATGTTTTCCCTTGAAAGTTTTGATTTATTAAACCACAAACATATTTGATGCAGTTACCCTCAACGAGTATCAAAACTGAAAGCTTCTGTAAGATACATGTTCCATAACCCAGAGGACGTTAAATGGTTCAAGGTGAGATGGCAGATAATCTTTTAATTTTTAAATTTGTTCTGTATTGTGTCGAGAAAATTCACTAGAATCATTACGGTATGTTTTTAATGTCCTTGGTGGTGGCAGCCTGTTGAAGTATGGACCAAATGTGGTCGTCGTGGTCGCATCAAGGAGCCTCTTGGTACACACGGTAAGATTGAAGAGCAATTTATTCTCTTTTTCTTTCACCCCTTCCCGCTATATCGATTTTTCGAGTCACTGAAATCTCCGACATACCCAAATAGTTCGAACAGATCGTGCTTTGTTGTTGCATTTAGGTAGCTATTAAGTGCCTCTTCTTTCCATATGATTTTGTTTCAGGGGCGTTGAAATGCATCTTCAATGGGGTCCTCCAGCAGAGTGACACCGTATGCATGAGTTTGTACAAGCGTGCGTATCCCAAGTGGCCGGAACACCGCTTCCCAATTCTCGATGCTTGAAACGATTGTGTGCGGGCGCGCGACACTCATCCTCACGAGTGCTCCCCGATTCTTGATGCTTGATAAGATGGCGTCTTGGACGCGTGAAACTCTTTCTTCAGAGACGGCTTTCAAGCGCAGAAGAAAGTCACGCGTCTCGAATATGGGAATGAAGCTCTGGTTCAGATTGTTGATTCCAGTTTCCAGTTTTGCCTGCTCGGACACCCGAAGTCGCGGTTTTCAGTTTTGCCTGTTCGGACACCCGAAGTCGCAGCTTTCAGTTTTGCCTGCTCGGACACCCGAAGTCGAGTGTCGAGGACGTGGTTGTAAAATCACTGCTGCTTTTTTTCTTTGGACACTTTGGGAGAACAGAGGTTTGTTTTAGTGTTGTATTGATTCTCCATTCTAAAGTTCAAAGTTATTCCAGTGTGCCATTTCATGTTAATGGCGTTCTAGGGTTTCATATAGCCGACCCTATTTAGTCGGATAAAGTTTTGTTGTTGTTATCGTTGCTGTCTGGGTTCTGCTATTTGTTCACATCTTCGAGATTTCTCTCGAGTCTTTTTTTGTAATAAAAAAGCTTAGAGAAGATTGGTGACTCTCACCACCAGTTTAGTCGGATAAAATTTTGTTGTTGTTATCGTTGCTGTCTGGGTTCTGCTATTTGTTCACATCTTCGAGATTTCTCTCGAGTCTTTTTTTGTAATAAAAAAGCTTAGAGAAGATTGGTGACTCTCACCACCAGCAACAGGATGCATCCACAACCTTGAGCTAGAAGGACTTGTGGATGACACTTAACTGGCAGTTGTCATCAGTGTAGATTTACGTTGAAATTTATTGATCGTGCAGCAATGAAGACTGCTGAACAGCGAGATTTCTCCATACAACACAATGATTTAGCTGAAAATGTATTTCAAAGCCAATTACGAATTGCCTTGCATTCTAATATTCTGTTGTGAGATTGACTTAAGATAATGCTACAATAACATCTTGTCGCATGAAAGTATGCGGTGTAATATTACCACTCTCACATTGAGAACAGCATTTCAAGTCAATTATGTATCGTTAACTATTTTTAGTTTTTCATATACCACTACGTGATTGGCTTGTAATACCGTAAGAGTCTGCTCACCTAAACAGAAAATTTCCCATACAAACGTTGTGAAACTCTTGAAAATGTGGTCCAAAATTTCAATTTCTCAACAAAAACAGGAGCAAAAATGAAATAAAAAAAAAAGGTAAAATCTACAGAGACTCTTCAAACTCGTCCAATTTCTCTCTCTTCTTCATTTCAATTTCATACTTTCTCCTGCAATAACCAAAACCCGACAGATAAATCAGACCAACACATAAATAAGAAATTCGATAAATTCATGCTATTATTCCAGTGTTTGGCAGATGAGAAAGCTGCAATTTTCTGTTCTGATGGATTCCCGGAAACCAAACAGAGTCGGAGAGCTAATTAAGAATATGAATATTCCGCCGACCTTGTAGCTTTTCTCGGCGCGGTCCATGACGTAGAAGCCGAGAATGCCACCGAGAATGGTGCCGGAGATGATCCGGACATAGGCCCAAGTATTCCCTGCCATTTTCCCTCTCACTTTCTCTCCTCGATTTTCTCGGGAAAGTTTCAAGCGGCGCCCAGACGGTGGACGTGGATCTCTTGGCTTGTAAATGGGTTGAGTCGGACGGGTCAGTGAACCGGTTAAAAGATCCAATAGGCCTGCGATAGTTGTGGGCTTAATTTTGTTTATTTGGGCTGTTGGCTAGACCTGTAAGCAGGTCAGGTTTATTGTTTGGATTGGATTTAATCCGACCAGTTAAGTTAACGGATTATTCGAATCCGACCCGTTAAGCTAACAGGTCATCCGAATTTGACCCGTTAACAATTATTATTATTATTATTATTTTGTATAGAGTTTATTTTTTGTTGTTAAGACTTTACTGAAATTACTAAAACATCCGCAACTAACAGGTGTTAACGGGTTGACCCAAAGTGACCTGTTATTTAACGGGTTCACCCATTATCAACCCGACCCGTTAAGTATCTATCCAAATACTAATATTAACGGGTCGGGTCTGGTCAGGTTAACGGATGGGTCCAAAATACCAGGTCTACTCTTGGCTGGTTTGGGCTTTGACTTTGGTTCGGATAAAAGGGTAATGATTTGATACGTGGTATCATGACACGACAACGACATGTCACGCGGGGCACTAGTTCTAATTAAAGTGAGTTAGCGGGACCACTTTAGCATGTATATCACGTGGTATTACAGTTACAATCAAAATGTTTCCTTGACAATGCCACAAATCATAAGTTTCATTACTTGTCTCTTGTATTCATAACACGACACCAGTATGTCACACGCAAGGCAAGAGTCAAAGTTTAAGTGGATATTGATACCACTTCAGCATGCATGTCACGTGGTGTTGCGGTTACTACTAAAATATTTTTTGTGTTAGGGTTGTAAATCGTATGTTCATTATTCGCTTCTCGTATTTATAACACGATATCAGCACGTCACGCAGGCCATGAGTTATAATTTCAATGGAAACTGACACCACTTAGGCATGTAAGCCACAGGTTAATATGAGTATAAATTTTTTTTTGACAGTGCTACAAATCATAAGTTCATTATTCGTCTCCCGCAGATGGAAATCAACAGAAAGGCTGTATCTCCTCAGATTTGGTTTCCAATATTTCTATATTTCATTACCCAAAATGCTTCAGATCTTTTGATTCATTTTGTAATTCTCGTGTATATTTCAGTATATAAACTAGGGGTGAGGATGTATGTTTCTAAACATCTCCTAGTTTCTTGCTCACAACACACCTACAAAAAACTGTATAATCACCGTTTAATTCTTGGTATGGTGGAATTTCTCTTTCCTATGTCAAAAAGAGGTCTTAGGTTCAAATTATCTATCTTCGACTGATAAAAAAAAAATGATGCTTCTTTTTCTAATGTTGAAAGAAACCTCAAATTCGAATTCTTCATCATCCTTGATAAAAATAAAAAAATAAAAAAAAAATAAAAAAAAAACAAGAGAGAATTTGATTTCTATAATGTAATTTCGTGCCATGGTTTGATATAATGTGTTTGTACGTCTTATTGTATTTTTTCTATTTCTTTCACTAATTTAATTACTTACATATTTGGTATATAATTTACTCTCTACTTTTCAGAGAAAGTAATTGTCAACATGAAGTAATAACTTTTGAGAACAGAAAACCCATGATTTCTTTCAAATAATGGGATAATTTGAAAAGCTAGACACTTTGCTAATTTCCCCTTTTATTTTTATTTTTATTTATATAATTAAAACTAACTGATGTACAAGTTGGGCTTCTTGTAGTTGAATTAAATTGTTAATTATGTGAGTATAAAAGTGATGATAAATGCAGAATTGGAAGAATGGAAGTATATATTCGAAGCTGTTTACTGCAAAAGCAGTGTTTTGCGGGATGAAGTTGAGAATATAGCAGACGAACTGCGGCAAGTGTCGTTTGGTCATGCACTACTCTGACATAACTTGCTAATTAACACACAATCCGCCGAATACTCCCTACTTACGTACGTTACACTTGATAATAACGTACGCATGTATGAGTATTTGGCGGATCTGAGCAAGTTCTGTCAGATTTTTGCATGGCCACATGCCACTCGAACGGCGCAGTTCTTCTGCTCTCCTCAACTTCCTCGAACACTTCTTTTGCAGTAAATAGCTTCGAATACTTCTAGTCTTCCTCCAACTCTGCAGTTGATTCCAAAAGAGACCCCTTTAGCTTCTCCCAGTTCTTACCCTACCACCATACCTACAGAATCCCCAAAACTAAATTTCTGTCGAAATCCAATTATCGGTGATAAATTAGTCCACCCATGCATGTTCTTATCGAGGTGTACCTAGAGCACGATCACATGACGTTACTATTTTATTCAAACCATCACATGTATATCTAGTTTAATTAATATAACCTTTATATAAATGGAACTTTATATATCAACTATATTGTCCACCCTTATTATAACACGTGAAATGATACATCACGTGACTTGTGTTTTCGGTACCTATATCTTGTCTCTTGGTCATATATAGCCGTTACATTTACCTCGAAACATGCCTAATAACAAGAGTGAGGTGGCAAAGAGCAATCCACCAGGCCCCACCGAGTGAATAGTGCACTGCACAGACGACGAGTATATAGTGAGAGAGTGAGAGCTTTAAAAACACAAACCAAAACCTCTACTTATCTCTCAGTAATGAGGGAGTCACTGAGTCAGTACGCTTAGATCTGATCAGAATAGAGAGAGAGTAGTCTGGCTTGTCTTTCATATTTCTGTGCAGGTTTCTTCAGGTGATCAGAGAGAAGAATCAATGGCAGCACAAGCAGCAAGGTATCTAGTCATGGTGGTTCATGGAACAGCAGCTATGGGGCCCTGATGGAACACCGTTCTCGCAGACTACCTTGAAAAGATCTGTCAGGTTGAATAACCTTCCGTTCCCATCAGCACGGACTAAATCTTGTTTTGAGTTTTGGTTTAGGAACCTAATCGTCAAGGAAAATCGCGAGGAGGAGAAAGTCATGGACACCAAACAATGCCTACCGGGAGACTCCATGAGAGCTAGCTATCACAAATATCAGCTCAGGCATACAAAACGCTGATGGCAGGTACAAATGCAGCAAGTCGCATATCCAAACATGGAATTCGTAAGCGTTCCGCAGCCCTTTTCAGGTACTCAAAAGACCAATGCCTTGGTCCTCGGCGCCCTAAAGCGAGCCAAAGAAATTTATCGGGACAGCGTGGGAGAAAATTGGTGCCTTTGTTGCAGGAACAGCAGCTGCAACAGGAAGTATAATAGTGCCTCACAGATTATATGGTGGGCTGGAGCTTGCAGCTAGTTCTAACCAAACACCCCAAGACGAAACCTATGTTCCGGCATGGGAGGTAAAAGTACAGCTTCATGCATAGGATAATCAGTGTAATTTTGCTCCAGTTCAACAAAATTTATCATTTTTTGAGTTTCCTGATTAAGTATATGTGATCAGACTTGTATGTTAATTTACCTTTGCCTGCTTTCAGGGAACAATATCCGCTATGAATCACGATCAACTAATTCCGGT
Organism: Cydonia oblonga; assembly: GCA_015708375.1. Classification (NCBI taxonomy): domain Eukaryota; kingdom Viridiplantae; phylum Streptophyta; class Magnoliopsida; order Rosales; family Rosaceae; genus Cydonia; species Cydonia oblonga. Next base: position 8,225 of record JADOBS010302092.1, read on the forward strand.
CAACCAAGCCAAGGTATGATTTAGTAATCATCTGAACTTGTTCATCTGCACACACAGCCATAACTGATTATTTTTCGCTAAACTTTTGATACGAGACTTTTTTCCTTACTCTTAACAGGCCTATAGGAAGGCCTTAACACCGCAATGGTAAGTCTAACATCCTCTCTCTCTCTGTTCCGTTTATCTGGCAACTTGAATCACTCATTCAGGCTTACAGCAGATTGGCCAGAGACACTGCAGATGGGTAATGTTCTGTGCAGTCCGCTTTCAACAGACTGCAAGTCAACAACAAAAACCACTCTTTACTTGTTCATATCAACATGTGAGTGTGTACGTATTTATCTTCCGGTGTACCAGATCATGCCAAGGACACACACATCCTCAGATTTGAGGTTATGAATCATCACCCAATATTTGATAATCTGAGAAATAATGAGCTGGTAAGCCATCTCCTAATGAAAACAAATTTTCAGCGTTTTCTCTACTCTTTTTTGCTCATCTCAAGTCTATTAATTTGGATTTTCAGTGTTCTAGAATCAGCTTCCCATCTCAATAGATGATCTTCCCCCTGCCGAAAACCACACCTTCATCGAGACTGTTTTCCCTTCGGTGAGTGAGAAAAGATATATTTTACATCCCAAAGGGGCTATAATTGGAGATACCATTATTTCTGGTATAGAAGTTCCTAAAAAAAATGGGAAATTCCCTACCTTTGAGTGCGGTTTGAACTATTGATTTACGTAACTGGAAGGGAACTTGACTGCTAGACCCACCTGTCGAGCAAGGACAAAAGTCGACCTTAGTGATCTGACGGTGCCGAGTGGAAGGGTCGTCACTCAACGGATAAAAGTTATTCTAGGGATAACATGCTGATCTTCTCCAAGAGCTCACATCGACGGAAAGGTTTGGCACCTCGATGTCGGTTCTTTGCCACCTAGGGCTGTAGTATGTTCCAAGGGTTCTTTTTTACAAATTCGCTAAATGTATTTCATTCGAGGATACTAGGATTAAGTCAAATCAACATTTCAACTAAGCTACCTTTAATCACTTAGGACCCCTACCTTCCTCAACATATTGGCGAAACATCTGCCGGTTTGGAACGGCATCATCTGCTTCATCAACAACATCAACATGCCCAAACACATGGTCTGGAACAGCATCCTCTGTTGCATCACCTACAACAGTATGCTCCAACACAAACAACGATTGGGAGGATACCGAATCCCTACTAGTTTTCGGGAACACAAAACCGAACAAAAAGGGCTCCCGACAATGATTTGTACAATCTAGTAAGAAATAGGACTCAGTAGTACACAACACGAAATTATACCAAAAGAATGTACACAAATTCTCATAGTACAAACATCAAAAGAAAAGAAAGTTCAGTTGACGAAACATCCTACGCTGTTATTTAACGTTACATGATAGAGACAACCTGGTTCTCAGAAGATCAGATCCATTACAACATATACACACATCGGTTTTTGTACAAAGCTCAATCCAAGGTATATATATACAAGCCTTTGGGCGGTTAACTTCCGGCGAAAAAAAAGAGGGGGAAGAAAACGCGGCAGTAACTCTTCACAACTGATTGCCCAGGAGTAGAGACTTACCTGACATATTCAATCATCTACAACAGTAATCTGCACCTGAGTACGTAGCGCATGCCAAATCCTGAAGGAAAAAAGACGGAAATGCATGGGTTTTCTCGAACTCGATCAACTAGTAGCTGGGGTTTTCTTCTTCAACTTTACGGCCTTCTGACTGGATTGCTGCTTTGGAGTTGGCTCAACAAGCAGCAAGCGTGACATGACATATGCCAAGAGTTCTTCTCGGTGCGAAAATGTGAAGTCCAGATGGGCGTACTCAAACTCATTGTAGGATACATCAACACCAGATACCTTCATCAACTTATAATGTTTTCTGACCATCGATGGCCGTATAACCTTGTCCTTTCTTCCAGCAACCAGATCAACAGGAACATCAATAAGCCCATAGTACTCCCCCAAGTCGAATGGCTCTGGACATCCGTACACCTCCATATTAGCAGAAGCACTCCCATAATCAAACATTCTAAACTTCCCTGCACGCTTCATTTGTGCAAGATGGAGAGCCACTCGGAATGATACCCCTGGCATGTCATTCATGTTATAATGTGGTAACCCTAACACGCCAACCCAATTTGAGCTATCCCCACCAACAAAATAACTCATTAAGGTCTGAACCAGTCCCCCAACAGCGGGATAGTTATGGAAGTCTCGTGCCAACTTGTTCAGAAGCATGCGAAAGAACCTTGTTGGTATGTAAAAACCAGGCACAAGAGGAGCCAGAAGAGGAGCCAATAAAAGAAAGACGTGCTCCATAATCGTAAACATAAAGGTGGAATCACCATGGAAGCCAGCAGGTGATAGTAAAACCAATCTGGAGAGTCTGTGTGGTTTCTCTTCTATTCTCTGTGTTATAACGTACATAAGTACTGCTGCTCCTCCCAAGCTATGACAAATTGCACAGAGTTTGTAAGGTTGACCATCATTTGTTTCTTCGTCAAGATCAGGTTGACTAAGTTTCAATTCAGCAGTTTTAACTTGGTGAATCTTCTCTATCATTGCAGGAATATCCTGAGTCCCGTGCTCATTAATGGAGTACTGCCAATACCTGCATTGGTTTCTAATTTCAGTAACTTTGTTCATACTAAAGTACTCAATGGTAATTTGAGTTCGAGAAGGAATCAAGGATGAATATTTCATATACAATATATCATGCAGGTCACATAAGCAACTTACTGTCGTGAGGAAATATTTTTGTTAACATGTTCCCTAGAAACCAAGCCACGAAAGTTCCCAAGGAAAACATCATATCCTGCAAAAAGAAAAAAAAAAGCGCCATTAGCATATTTCTAAGCCAATACAGCTGTCTGTACTGCAAGCTGTATATGCTTTCAAGGGAAACATGCTAACCTTGATCGTAAGCTGCAAATGCTGGTGAACCAACCACCCCATTAGACACCCATCTGGAAAAAGGAAATAATCCATTAGAAATCATTTGTAAAGCTAACTATTATAAAACAAATTATTTTCAAAGCGTAAAAATACAGGAGAACAGAACACGATAATGAGCCGTAAATAAGATGCACCATTCTAAAATCGTATTTTTAAGATGAGAAAGTAGCAATCATTGAGATATTGTAGCATGAAGGACAATGCATCACTCTGATAGCCAGTGCCACCAAAAAGCTTCCACTCGACGTTTAAGACGTAGTTTCTAGAACACTTGAAAAAGGATAGAAGAAATAACTTACCCCATAGATGAATCAAAAACTCCATGTTGAAGATAAACAGCTTTCCGGGAATCACGTCTGCAGCATCACAATACAATATTAGACACCGCAAATTTTAAACAAAGTTATTCACCAGGGAAGGAAAAAAGGCCAAATATATCGATTATATACCTCGGGAGTCTTTCCAAGAGAAGAACGTAGCCATCATTAGTGATCACATGAATAGCTTCATATGGGTACCTAATAGAGAAAAAAAGATTTGAGCAATTTGCAGAGCACGTGAAACATTCAAACCAAAAGTGAAAGGTAGGTTCTTCAATCAAGTAAGCAGTACCAAAGCCTTACCCAAGCTCTGTTATGACATCCTGACAAGTCCGAGCATCGGTATTTAGCGAATGCTGAAAAGAAGTATTCCTTTCCTTAAGAGCTGGATCATTCTCTCCAAGTGAAGCTGTGGGAACAGTAACTTCTGAATCATTACCATGACTATATTGAACACCACCGCTGCTCAGTGAACACCATCCTGATAGTGTTTTAAAAGCCACTGAAGGGGAAAGAACAAAATGTGCTGCCTTGTGAACAACATCAAAAATAGCTTCTATGATTATCTCGATTGCTAGATGAAGATCCTGTAGAGAACAAGTTAACGATGAGAAAGTTGGAAGAGAAAACAAATGATGCATGTTATTTTACATGGCATAATTAGCCTGTGAACAGACCTCAATGACTCCACGTCTCCTATCAGTGGTTCGGTGAACAATGTGATCCTTGAGAATCTGTACTTTACTTATCGTTTGCGAAGCCTCATTGCTTCCTGGTGCAGCAGAGGCTTTTGATGATCTAGAATAAGACAACTGCAAAATGCGAACTGGAATCCCAAGCAAAAACCTGGCGGGAAACACAATCCAGAAAAATATGTATCTGATCCACATCCACCACGACCAGCGCCTATCGTGCTTGCTGAAACTAGAAGCCCGCGAGGCTCTCGAACTTTGAGAGGATGGTGATGCAGGAGATATGTCATCATCACTATCTTCATCTTCATATGCATAATCAAGGTTCGAACCATCAGAATCGGAATCCACAGAAAGCTCGTGTACAAAACGATTGAAAGAGGACACCCCACTACAAACATCAAGGAAAATGGACATGTCAATCAGCAACTAATATTGATGCATCAAACTTTACACTTCTTACAAGAAGATAGACAGATATTACATAAAAGGAACTAACTTGACATACAAAATAACTACTTCCCACCAGAAAAAAAACACACATTGATTTGAGTAATCCCAATTCCAACAATCACAGAAAAAAACTGCAAAGTGATGGAAAAATTCCAAAATTCTGAATTCAGTCAAATTTTTAGTACAAAATAGCTACTGCCCACGAAAGAATTACACCCTAATTCTATCCATTCACTTATGATGAACAATCCCAATTCCACATATAAAAAATAACTTGCCAAGTAATAAAAAAAATTTAAAATTTCTGAATTCAGTCAATTATACATTCAAAATGACTACTGCCCACCAAAAAAATTACACTCATTCATCACGAACAATCCCAATTCCCACAATCACAAAATAAATTTACCAAAAGATAGAAAATTCTCAAAATTTTAAATTCAACGAGCTTCCATATCTTTCCATGATCAAAACCCAAAACTTACTTCTCCATCCAGCGAGGAAATCTGGGTCCCCGAAACGTTGGCCTGAGCTCCCATCCATGAATGCCTTCGAGAATGTTCGCCTTCCCCGGCAGAAACGTCAGCAACAGAGCCGATATT
>JADOBS010302093.1:0-13295 GCA_015708375.1 Cydonia oblonga
ACTCAGTCTCGAGGGTAAGTTAAAATATCATAGACAACATATATGGTATAAAAACAAAAACATAAACTATATACATCATGCGTACCTCTTCAGTGGCATGCACAACGTGAAGTTCGTCGCGGGCGTGAGAACCGGTGAACAAGCCAGCCATGGTGTTGGAGGTCATGGGAGTGAAATGTTTGGGATGCCAAAGATAGAGGAGAGAGGGAAGGAGGAGGTATATTATAATGAAACGTCGGGGTGTAAAGAGAAAGTGTGATGGATCAGAGGGCTGTTGTGTACTACTACCTACTGCGAGTTGGGAAGTCGTATGTTTGAGTCGAAGAGACGTTACTCATTAATGAGCGATAGGTAGGAGAAAGAGTGGTTTTTGCTTGATCTGGCAAATGTTTCCATGGCTCGCTTCAACTCAAAGGCAGTCTCCGTGGCTCACGCCAAATTTTTATAAATAAATAAACAAAAAAACTGCAGTGTTTCCAGGTGTCACGTACCCACCTCTGGAACTAGTTATAGTAAAATAATGCGTGAAAAAATACGTACACTTACGTCTATTATTCCACAACGTGCTTTTAAAAGTATTTTGAAATATTTGACCATTGTATAATTTTTAATATTTATTTTTAAAAAATTCAAATAGAATGCTAAAAATATGTGTAGAAGACGTGAATTTTATCTTTGAAAGTTGTGTGAAAACTGTGTATTAAAAAGAAAAAATGTGTAAAAACGTGTATTTTACGGTTATAACTTTCTATTATGAGTTGTATTTTTTTAAGGCTACAAAGTAGCATGGTCAAGAATATTTAACTAAGACCTTTCCTTCATGTTATAATCATAAATCATGATTTTAGATGTCATACAACTAAGATTTGTGTGATGTGCTTAATGATTTCCTGTTGAACTTAATGAGTTTTTATATGTTTAACTAGCCTAAACATAGATGGTTAGCATGTGTATTTGTTTATATAGCAATCCAGACATCACATCTACGGCTAAGATTGCATCACAAAAACCTAAAAGAAATCATAACCTTGATGGATATTTTATATATTCATATCTCAAACAAAAGGATTACAAGCCTTATTATAAGATTCAAGTATCAAGCAAACACATTGAAATCCAAACAACATAAATACTTACGGACTTATATCAGCCCAACATATCATAAGGTAATGTGCTCACTTCCTATACTATTTTTTGGTTCATACACCAGCGAGCATTAAAATTTGAGATTTGATTTCCTTAATTTCGGTTAATCTAATCTTTGCAGCATTTTCCCATCAAACCCTTGAGGAAAGGATGAAGATGAACAATGACCCAGAAGGAGAAAAACAGCTTGCCACACAAAGGACCCCAAGAGTGGTAGCTATTTTTAGTGGCACCAGAAACTCCAGCAAAAACTCCCACCATGTTCAGGATAAGGAGGGTAGTTGGTGGCATGAGAAGAGTAGTCCATTTGAAGAGGTAGAGTTCCCGAAACTCAGCATCCTTGGCCACTTTTGATGTCACTCTGAAGGCGGTGTCAACTCCGGTTAAGACCTCAAGGAGGCCTTGGAACACGGCGAAAAGATGTGCTGACACTCCGCCAATCACCCAAAACTGCTCGTTTCGCCACCAGTCCTTGATGCTGGCATTGCTCCATCTGAGCTCTACAATGCCGGTTGCAATGATGGAGAGGAAAAGACCCATGACCCAAATGCTTGCATGGTTGTTCCGCTGCACAGAATATGAAATTCTTATTAGATAATATGCCCATGATCTTCAGAGTAGTCACTGAACGAAATAAACTTTTAATCGACAAGTAGAACTAAGAGGACACTAAACATACAATAAGTCGTACATGGAGTATAAAACCAGAGTCTCCAGTTGTAAATTTGTTTATTAAAAGTTTGTAACCGGTTGTGTCTTTGCATAAAACCAGAGTCTCCAAAATTAAAAAGTACTTGCAGTGGTGATGAATTTTCCGGTTAAAAGACACACAGCTGGAACAGTGCAGTAGGCAACCAAGGGGATTGAAGTGAAAGGGTAGACGATGGTGTTTATGTAAGCAAGCCTGTCCATCCATTTCAATTTTCCTCCACAGGCATACCACAACGGGCAGTGGCAGCTAAAGAATATTTCGACAGAGCCAAGAGCCCATCTCAGAACTTGGTGCAACCGATCGGACAAATTTATATGAGCAGACCCCTTGAAAGCAGGCCTCTCTGGCATACAATACACTGACTTCCATCCTCTGGAATGCATTTTCAAGCCAGTCAAACTATCTTCTGTAACTGATCCATAAATCCACCCAATCTGCAATAAGAAAACCAACCATTTCATCACCGTCGGGTTTTGTCATTTTCATATCAAGGCCTAACATATCCAAAAGGATCAAGGAGATATGCACAAACAGTGCTCCTCATGATTTGTATACCACTAATTGTAATCTGCTTGGTGTGCTCATTTCTGTTTTTAATTAAAAGTTTCTAAGCGGTTCTATTTGTGCATATTTCCTACAGATCAAATGGTTACGCTGGATTTATGAACCTTAAATCTTCATACATACAGAAGAAGTTCATCATAAAGCTACATACTCACCTATTTTCCCCATTCAGTTTTATCTTCATAGCCACAGCTAATAACATCCTCCCTAACGAGCTTTTGGCTATTAGTCCCTTCAGGAAGCCCACCATATTCTAAGGGAGTCAAAGCCATAAAAGCCGGTGATAGTCCAAAACGTTTCTCAAAAATTTTCTGTGTCATGAATGATGATTTCTCCAGCCCATCATGGCATTCAAACCCTTCTTCAATTTCTTCAAAAGCAAACGTTGGTGTGCTTCCGTTCCTTACCTGGTTCCTTCCCATCATTTTCTTCTTCTTGGGGTAAAGTCCCCCGGCAAGACTTCTCACCCCATGCTTCTTAGACTTCTTTGAACTGCGACAACAGCCACAGAAGCACCAGGAAGGCCAGCTGCCACATGTCATCTTAAGGTGCTTCTCAGACACCGGCGGATCATATCCATATAATGCTTGCCTATCGAAGACACATCCGGTTCCAACATATAGCAGTCCTTGGATTCCATCTAGGCCTCTCATGTTGATCTATAACCAAAAAATAAAGCTAGATATTGAGCTAAACTTTTAAAGGCATAGAATTCTGTATTTTCGAGAGCATGCTATTTTTCTTTGTCACATTGGAGTGTTTTGAACCTGGACCTAACCTACTCCTTACCATCACCCTACCCACCCTCACCACTAGGCTAACCACAGTGGCTTTTTAAGAGTATAAAAAGTTAAAGATGTAGCGGAACTTACATCAAAGAACACAAGATTTCGATTAGCATGTATATCATGACGATCAATGCCATCGAACCTTTGAGGGAATTGGACATAGCAGAGCTCTTTTCCAAGCCGTGGATCCATTAGGAAGCACATAGCTTCTCTTACAGCCTTGCTGTTATTGATGTAGTGGTCACAGTCCAGATTCAACATGAAAGGTGCATTAGAAAGCACTGCAGACATCCGAACCTGTTGATCCCATGCAACATTTTAAAGTTTTTTTAAGGAACATTTTTAAGATATAAACATTGCCGAATGCGAGAATTTATCTTCGACTTAAGTATACAAATTAAATCAACATTAGTTCCACCAAAGCATTCATGGCACCAGCTTTCTTTTGATGTTGATAGCCAGGACATTTCTCATGCGAGACATACACAAGACGAGGCAGTTCCTCGCTGTCTACATCTCGTGCACCAGTACCACTTCCCAAATAAACCTGCAAATCAAGCAAAATGTTCACAGCAGACGATGAAAACAGTGACTTACCTCTTTATCTTTTAGAAACTAATAAAGCCTAAAGTGAAAAGGCGATTGTGGGATAATATTAACGCTAAACCTGGATCATTGCCGGATGATCACGACTGTTGTTCCCTGGCCATGGAGTTCCATCCTGCATCACCCAACCTTCTTCCGGTTTCTTCTGAGAGTTCGAGATCAATGCATCAATCCTCACTTGGAATTCTTCATACTCTCTCTGCAGTTTCACACACAAAATAAAAATGAAAACCCTTAAGACCTCATTTCATTGTTTCCAAGGTGTTTGCATCAGAATTTAAAGGAGATAAATTAATGTCAAATTTATCCTATTATCTTTGAGCTTACCTTCATGGCGCTGCGCTCCTTTACGAAGATTGGATGTACCTTGTCCTTCAAGTAGTCAATCTTCTGAGAGAAATAGAACTCCGGGGCCCTAGGCTCAATGTTATGCTTTTTGCAAAATGGCACCCATCTTCTTGCAAACTCAGCAGTATCTGACAGTGCATCGAAAAGGAGCATTGAAGCGCCATCGTCCGAGACATAGCAGCAGATCTTGTCAACAGGGTAGTCAACAGATAAGATAGAGAGAACTGTGTTTTCTGTTATGATTGGAGGCTCCTTGACAGGGTCCACTGAAGTCACATAGACATCAACCGGGGGCAGTGTGTTAAGCTCACCCTCGTGCTCGAACTTATGGACAGGTGGTCTAAGTAGGTTTCGCGGTTGATTGGGTTCCATTTGGCGAACTTTTCAAGCATCCAGGAAAACGCAAACCAAATCTCACAAATTACAGATGTGAGCCACAAGATATAAGCATTATACGTTGGAGTTAGGATTCTAAAACCGAAGAAGGCGGCTAGAAATACAAGCCGGAGGACAATGACAAAGGTGTATGGGATGAGTTTGCTTGATGAGATGGGTACATTTCATTCCTGGGATTCGACCAAACTGTAAAAAGTCCAGATTCGAATAAAATTGACACTGCTACATCAGTTGAGGAAAAAAAAAAAAAAAACAGACGAAGCACAAAACCAACTGACAGCAAATCATCTTTCAAGCCTTGATCATCACTGCCGACATCTTTGCTCACCAAACCCTTCTTTTCTTGCCTGTCTTTCCATACTGCATTACTCAAAACTTCTTTATCACCTTCGAAATCCTTACCCGCCAACTACAGAAACCAGGGAGAAATAAATTAATACATATAATTCCGGAAAAAAAAAAAAAAGTTCCTTTTCCCTTTAATAATATAAAATTAACTGAATTAGATCCTTATCACCATCTCCAACAGAGAAAGATTGATCGTTGTGATGCCATTGCCGTTTATTTTCTCCATTTTCCTGCAAAAACAAACTCACCAATATCTCCATTGGCGTTTATGATCTCCATGGCACCACATTATCGATATTATTCCCAAATTAACCACCTATTAGTAGATTTGGAGTTGTATAACAAAAGGACCCTGTGATATTATATAAACCGTATATTATTTTGTTACATCTTTGAAATATGAAACTCTATCGATTCTCTTACACTAGACACTTCTTTGATGACACTGACTGCCTTCTCGGAGCCGGGTACTGCATACCAGTTTCCACATTGATTTCTTAACTACTTAATACTAATCCAAACAAGTCATTAACATTTTACTTAAGCTATACATTGCCATTGATGACCGATCATATGCTCTTAGTGGCAGTCTCGAGAGTGAGTTCAAATCTCATGGACAAAGTTTCAGTAAAAGAAAAAGGATATAACAAACTATCTATTATGCCTACCTCTTGAGTGCCATGCACAATTCGGGTGTGAGAACGGGTGAACAAGCCGGCGGTCATGGTGTTCGAGGCCATGACAGTGGAGGTGTTTGGGATGCCAGAGATGGTGAGAGAGAGAGGAGGGAAGGAGGGGATCTTATAATGAAATGTTGGGGTGTAAAGAAAAAGTATGAGAGAGTTGTGTACCTACTTTGAGTTGTGAAGTCGTATGTTTGAGTCTAGTGTGTTTTTTAGGAGAAAATGTTTGGTTTTTTCTTTTTCCTTCGGTTGGAAAATGCTTTAACTAAAAAAAATTTGATATATAAACAACAAATTATACATGCACCCATAAAACTCATCAAGCTATTGAATCTTTATTCAAGTTCGAATCTTTATTCTCGTAGATTATAATGGTTTAGAATGGGACTAACTACAACTTACACTCTAAATTTGAGGTGATTTTCAAATCCTTCCTTAAATTGTTGGCTTACGTACATATAAGGATTTCACGCTCATCATATCATCAATTTATTGAAAGATCAAACGACCAATCAATCTATATATTGACACAATTTCAATACCATATGGTGCAAAATGAAAGAAAAAAAAATTAACTTCATAGTTTATTTTAAAAATCACCTCAAATCTGAAAGGGTGAGATGTATATTAGCCTTTTAGAATGGGAAATTTGGAAAAGTAACCATATTTTAGACCCCATATAGAATTATAGCCACCATTTTAATTTTATGATAATTCTAACCAAAACTTGATATAAAAGTACTAATATACCCTTAATATTAGAGTTTCTCACAACAAAAACAAAACCTTCATGGCAATCAACCAAAAATGAAAAACAGAGAGAGATTTTGACAAAAAAAAGGGGAGAGATTAAAAATTGAAGAAAATCAGAAGAAGAGAGGATCTGCAAGTGGGTTTTGGAATCAAGGGGGAGCTTTTGCTTGGCGTGAAATCTTAAGGCTTTGGCATCATCGCCGTGTATATATATATACTTTGATAAAATAAAATAAAAAGAGTGTAGGAAATGGAGGGGTTCGAGAGTATGGGTATTGGGTAGTATTGAAGAAACTAACTTTTTTATGCTTCAAGATCTCAACTAATTATTGTTTTTTTTTATGGTTATGAGCAATGAGAAATTTTTTTTGTCATTAAGGGTATATTAGTACTTTTACATCAAGTTTTGGTTAGAATTATCATAAAATTAAAATAATGGCTACAATTTTATATGGGGTTTAAAATATGGTTACTCTTCCAAATTTCTCACATATATTATTTTCTCAATCATATTACTCTAGGTTTTTATGTTTGTATGCAAACTATAGTGGCACTCTTTAACGGTAAAAAAAAAGCACTTAAAAGATCATAGAGAACCTTCTTGTAGTGAAATAACAGTCGAATACAATAACAGTTGAGTAGCGGGATTTTCTTCTTCAAAAAATGGGCACCTACAATAATTATTATGAGGGAATTAAAGGAATGGTCTCTTAGCTAAAAATCTATGGTCATTGGTCCCTTAATTCTATAAAACATGCAGTTATGATCCTTTTTGTCAACTTCGTTAGAACTTTTGTCAAAATCTATCAAAATGAGTAATGTTAGAAGAATCATATTGTTAAAATTGGATTAAAGTAGATGGATCATTGCTCTAATTGGATTAAAATTCAGAAATCATTTCTCCAATTTGATTAAAGTTGAGGAACCATTTCTACAATTATCTCATTTAATTTTTCATTTTGACAAAAATTTTAACACAGTTGACGAAAAAAGACCATAGTTGCACGTTTTGATGAGTTAAGAGACCAATTGTCATAATTTTTTAGTTGAGTAACCGTCACTACAATTTTCTCAGTTTTATTGAGAAATTTCGAAAAAAATGCCCTTTTCTAGAGGCTAGGAAATTTGTCCGAATAAGAAATTTTTATTAACAGGAAATCTAAAAAGTTGCATTTGGATCAAAACTTGGCTAATAATTAGCTATAAATTATCAACACAGAAAAAAACTGCATTCGCAATATTTATTCAGTGCCCATCTTAAAAACACAGAAGATCTTTCAAAAGGCAAACATGCCTATCTTAAAATTTTAGACCACCTATAAATCAGGAAAGATTAGTCAGTCTAATACGGATTTAACAGATGACATATGACCTATTCTTTGATTTTGGCACGCTTTGGAGGTTGGGAACTGGCCTCACCAACATCTGGCTCGGGATTCTGGGGAACAGTTTCCGTTTCAGGTGCCTTCTGCTTCCCATCCGGTTCCTGTGAACCACCTGATGATGTGGGGTTGGCTTTAACTGGATCAGTTTGAGTCTCGCCTTGGTCCAACTTGGAAGACTCCGGTTCACTTTTGTCGAGACAAGCTTGCATTGCATCTGAAGACAGAGCGGAGGGGTCGCCCAAATTGGATGATGATGGGTTCAGCGTGTCAATGCCTGACTTGCACTGCTTCTCAAACATCATTTGAAGATACTTCCCTTGTTCTTCTATTCGTAACTGCAGATTTCTTTGAATCTGCACAAAGAGGCCACATAAAATTGGCAAAACAGAAACCCAGGAGGAATAAACCAACAAAAGTAAAAACAGATGAATAGAACCTGGAAATGTACACCACAGTTTAAGAACACACAAATTTGAGGTTCCAGATTTGACCAATGCCAAAAAAGTGCAACAGGGCTATAAATGTTTGTCACAAACTTTCTTAGCAGTAACAGGTAAAGATAAACAGAACCTTAAGAGTAAAGTGATTAATACCATGATTGACTTTTTAGTGTAAAAATATGGTTTTTTGTTAAAGTGAACAGTACCGGGAGTTTTTCGTTGAAGTTCCCTATATTTAGGAGGATAACTCAACCAGTTGACCAATTAGAAAGAAAATTCCTTTTCCAATGAACAAATTCATACCTCAAGCTGTTCATGCAATCGCTTCTGAACTTCCATCTGCAGTCGCAGAGCTTCAGTGATCTCGATACCGCTGTCACCCAAATCAAATGAGTAGAAAGTTTCAGAAAAATAGAACATGGTAACAGAATACAAAATGAGATGATAGAAAACAAGTCGATAGGTAATCATTTGTGACCCTTGGGCAATCTATTAGACCCACTCTGCGCTTATTGCATTCAAATAGTTGAGGAGTCAACAGTATCTTCCAAGTGCTAAAGTTAACAGTGCCTTGGTCCTATCAAAATTACAAAGAGATTCTAGGTCCTATAAACAATTGGGAAGAAAAAAAAGAAAAACAATAGTCAACATCTTCCAAATGCTAAAGTTAGCAATTAAGGTCTTTTATTTTATTAATCATCCCACCACCATAAGGTTAAACAGTGAAGATAAACACTAAAGTTAACCCTATGAATCTTGTTAAAAAGTGGACAGGAAAGCACTTAAACGACAATAACCTTCAACTCGGAACTCTCAAGTTAACTCCAGCGATAAACACTAAAGTTGCAGTATAATACAAGGAGACATTCTGTTTATGTGAACCTAAGATCTCTAAACAGCAATGGCTAGCTAATATACAGTGGAGCATCCGTGGCAAATCCATTGATGCTGCAGCAGCACGAGTTCCAACTGCCCATCAAAGCAGCAGGGACCATATCTAATAATTGGTGAATCCAATTTCAAACTACACATCGTTTATCTCACCCAAAAGAAATAAAAGAAGCTAATTATAAACCTATGCAGATCATCCTGAAACTTTGGGGTCAACCGAATTCCAGTAAAGTCCCATACTGTTATCACCTTTCTATCTTTTTATTCTTTTTCCGAGAAAGAGTTCCCATCCACATCAAGCAGCATTCTTTTCATTCAAAATCCACAAAGTATAGTCTAAAGACTTTATCTATGGGAATACCATATTTTATTAGCAGTAACTAGATAACCACAAGGTGTATCATCAGATGTTGCAACCTTGCAATGATTATGTAAAACAAGTACCACATGAAAAATGCTACTTCACAATCATCAGACCAATAGGTCTAAATAATTAATCAGTAACTGACTTACGTTTTCAAGTCAAGAGACGTCATATCTTCAATTGAAGTCAATTTCTTCTCCGAGGCGCCTACAAAAGAACGTTTATAACACATCACATTAACTAACTACATAAGGTATTAAAAATTGAGGTAAGCACATCCATGCCAACTTCAAAGTCTCACGGATAGAGCATGACACTCAAGGAGATTAAAACAAGCATTTCAGCACCAAAATACCTCATAGGATGATATGTTGAGGAACCTGTACGGTACTGGTGAATAGACTAAGAAAAATACTGAGATCACTAGTATGAAAACGTAAAAGAATAATGAGAATTCAAATATTCACCGAAGCATAGCCTTCTCAGGGATGGGAAAGGTTCTGAGACTTGGAAAATCAACTTATATATAGAGGAAATTTTGAAATAGTGCAAGTCAAATTCTGGGCAGCTGGGTATGAAAAGAAGTCAAAAATAATTTCTCATTTGACAGCATCAAAAACAAGAAACACAGTATAAAAAGAAAAAGAGATCCCAATTATTTTCTCGACCACACTATCTCCAACACCAAAGAACAGAAAATTATTTTGTTAAACAAGAAATGTAATTTTCCAAGACAACAAAATTTTTACATCAGACTGTCTAATTATAAAAAATTTGGTGCTTGTATAAGTCTTGTTTTATCCACCAGTCCCGCACAAAAATACCATAACAAAGAGGCTGATTCATTATATAATAACAAGAGCTTAATAGGAAATAGAGCAAAATACAATCAACATATTCTCTACAGATTTATGCAATTATGCATGCATAGTTGCATACACATATCTACATAATATACATATACAGGTACGCATGTATATACATGGGAGCATTAGCTATATACCTTCAGATGACTCTGGTCTGTATCTAGCAGTCCTATATTTCTGCAATTCAAAATGATCTCCGATCAAAAAAAAGTTCTCTCTCTCTCACACAGAGTTTCTATTAGAAACTATTTATCGGCTAAAGGAGCTAGTGTACCTGCAAGTGACTTTTCACATGATAGATAGTCAAGCCTTCAACTTTCATGAGCTTTAGCACACCCTTAGGAGTTGCTCCTGTGAGAAGTAAAAGTTCAATTGAGTTAGAAGTTTGTATCTTAGGCTAAGAATTCAGTGAAGCCAGAGGAATTCTGAGTTACACACTTTCACTACCGCCAAGTTGGTTAACAGCCTCCACAAAGGCCTCATGAAGTTCAGGCGTCCAACGCATGCGCGCCTTGGCAGGGGCAGTATTAGCTGAGGAAGGGGCAGTGACAGAAATGATTTCCCTAGATGGAGCAGGAGTGATTTCTCTAGATGGAGCAGGAATGATTTCCCCAGATGAAGCAGGTTGTTGCTGATGAACTTGGGACTGCTGAACCGAAAAATTTGAGGACGGTTTGGGAGCCTGGTATTTCATCTGAAACAACATATTAAAAACCGAATTGGTTTTTCTATTTTGATAATAATGGCGGATAAATTCCATCACACTTGCAAATGTATATCATGGACCAACCATATCAGAATATCCCAACCTTTTGTTCCAGATCTGTTACGTTATTGTCAACAAGAAGCTCATTCCAGTTAGAAGTTAAAGTATCGTCATCAGTAATTAGCTGATCTGCCCATTCCTGCCAATCATGTCGCTTAACAAATTCATCAGCAGCCATTATGCCGCTACAACTACTGCTCTCTATTTGACTATTCTCGACATGGTTATTTACAGGAAAATCAAGGAAACCTGGCAGTGGATCTGTACACCAGGAACCACTGTTTTCTTTGGGATAAGGACAAGATTCTGTTGACTGAAGAAATCCTGAATGAGGAGAATGTGGTAGTGGCAAAGCTGCAGAACTCGATGACTGAGAAATGAAGGGAGAGTTTTTTGGCTGTTTTTCATGAGGTGAGTGAGTTGAGTAGTGAAGATCTGTTGAAAATCCCGATGATGATGAAAATATGTGACCAACTACTCCACTGTTGGAGGTTAAGTGACCAGCATGCACAACAGGCCTTGTCATAAGTTCTCTTTCCATGGAAACCTGTTGGGAATCTGGCAACTTGGGATATGTCTCTTCCAAAGAAGTGGGAAGGACTGGTAAGGATGAAGACATTGCTGCAGGGACCCCCATATGAGTAAGCTGCTTTGCAGCTGATCTCCGGATGGACATAGCAGGGCGTGCCTCCATCTATAGTCCTAAAATCAGAAAAGTGGGAGCATCAGTAATCTAGTCTTGAGCTATTAGCTTAGCTTGCGATAGTGATGATACCTACCAACTTAAATCTTACTGACTGCGCACCTTTTGCTTGTTATTGACAGCAAAACCACTGAAAGGGGTCATCAATTTTCGCCTGTAAACATAAGAATAAATGCAAGATACGATCAAAACCAACCATCATGAAATGAAAGCATCTGTTAGCATGAAGATGATAAAATCTTTCCCCGAACCATGAAAATGATTTCACAAAAAGAACCCACAGGAATGAGTGTGCAATTACATCGCAGTGCCCTGAATGGATACCATTCCAAGCCCTGACTAAATGAGCCCCTTAAAACTATGAGTGGGAGAACCCTACTATCGGAACGAACTTATCCAAAATGCTTTCCTAATAGTCATTTTCAATGAGGCAGTTGATTAGGTGGTTGTAATGCGACATAAAACAATCAAAAGTCCACATTTGAACAGCACTAAAGCACTTATTTGTCCAACTCTGAAACGGCCCGGAAAATAATCCAACTTATGTCAATCAAACAAAAATCTACGAAGAAACATTCTTCAACTATGTTTCACATTTTAGAAGCATTCTTCAACTATGTCCCTATATTCTACCATGTACCCTCCGCGCAAAACCCCGAAGTCTAAATCACAAAGCAATTGATTACAAGCTCGAGCAATCAAATTTCATCAAAGCATGCAATTCATTACAGTCACAAAACAGCTACAAAATTACACCCCCACCATGGAATACAACATCCAAACCAACACATGCACCAAAACTGATCAACAACAAACCACAATATCCATCGAAAACCAAATTAATTTCCACCAAGCAATACCAAATAAAAAAAATATGAAAAAAAATTGAATCAAAACGCCAAATGGGCATCCACAAAGAGCAAAAAATCCCCGAATTCCACCCAAAAACCCCAAAATTATCAAAAGGGTATATCGAATACGGACCTAAATCAAGATAGCGAGCCCCGGTTCACGCAGAATCGAATCGAAACCAGGAATTTGGAGGATGACGACGGAGACACGTGTAGAGCAACAGGCGGGTGTTTTGAAATTCCGTCGCCGGCGCCGGCGGTGCGAGCGAAAGAACGAGATGGAAGGGAAGGGAAGGGAAGTGAACGGTGACGAGTCACGCGAGTGCGCTTGGTTTTGGTGCCCCCTTTTTTTCCTTCGGTGTTTTGGGGGCTCTCTGCGTTTCAAGGAACAGTAGGATTGTTCCACGCGCCTTAGTGGTGCGTTCATACACGTCTCCACGGGCATACGTGCGAGCCCACGTGAGGGAGGACTGCGATAGGCGGCGGTGATAATATATGGGCGAGGTGCACGTGGGACATGTGTTTCAGCGTTATGATGATTATGATTGTTTTAGGGTTGAAAAACTAAAAATGTTCTTCGGTGTAGCCCAAAGGTTAAAGGGGTTTTTTAACTTTAATTTTGGAAGAAGATTAAAATTTTAAAAAAAAATGGGGAGTCTTAATAAAAAGGTCCTGGTACTGTTCA
>JADOBS010302094.1:0-13295 GCA_015708375.1 Cydonia oblonga
CACTAATTTACTTATGATATGTCGAACATAGCTCAATACCCACCAAAAAACCAAAAAAAAAAAAAAAAACCAATGAATGAATATTTCACGATCTTAAGGCAAAATGAAAAAACATCTCAAACACAAAACTTACCCTTCCTTGACGGTGATGATGAAGTCGAGCTCTCAACATTCTTAATATAGTCTCAGATGCAAGTTGAAGAGGCATATCTGGGGACAATCTCTGCAACATCAAACCAGAAATTTGCACAGAAAATGAGAAACATCATAAGACTCTGAGTCCCCAAAATTAGAATCTTGCTAATAATGTAGAAGTAACCAAACAAAAATGTATGTGCAATTGTGCAAACTTCAGTTTTCTCCGCTCCCCACCAATTTCCCAGAAATCTCTGAGAGAGAGAGAGAGAGAGTCTGATACCTCTAAAACTTGCAAAGGATCCAATGATTCCCCATGATTGTGGAGTAGGCGAACAGCAGCTTTAAACATAGGCTCCTTACCATCTTGCGGATCCAAATACATATCAAGTAACCTGAGTTCTCACAGCACAAACAAAAAGGAAAATTGAGAAGCAATTTTAAATACATCATAGGCATACTTCGCATGTGTGTTTATGGGTGTTTTGTGTGCTTGTGCACATGGAGAGAGAGAGAGAGAGAACCAACTGCATATAGACATCAGGTCTCCCAATCTCAGCACAATATTGCTCAGCAGCTTCACTGTTTTCCAGCTTCCTAAAAAGCCACTGTATGTTAGTTCACACAAAACTTAAAAAGCAAGGAAACCCTAAGTTAGAGACCATAGGCCAACACTTCTCAACTTACTATGAAACCCCATAAATGAAGCATATTCGACACCGCATAATGTAAAAAGATATAATTGGGGGATGGGCTAGGGGAGGGAAACCCCCAAAGCTCAGTTACTTAAACACTATGTGGAACAATTTCTTTACCCAAACCATATAACATAAGATTTTACTACTACTAGTAGTCATGAACCTTATTTGATGCAAGAAATTATTGGACACGTAACTTTTTCAAACTTCACAAAATAAGATAGGTGTAAATTTAAGAAATGCACAAAAGAAACCCCATTGTCAAGATAATACTGAAATTTATCATTCTCAGGAAAACAAAAATGGGGAACCACATCGAAGCAACCATCAACTTGTGCCGCAATTTATAAATGATACCCAGATGAGGTAGCAACTAATGTACTGTTGCAGATTTTTTAGAAAGCAAGATGAAACTTACAAGGCTAAAATTTGGAGCACCAATGCCTCTTGCCCTAGTTTCTTGTAAAGAATAGCCTGTTAAATAAATCGAGAATCAGAGAGTAGCAGTAGCAGTATCAATGCAGTCTATAATTGGCCCAACAGCTAATGACAACTTAATAATTAACTTGTCCAATGGCACATTGTAAATAATTCGTGTATTCAGGTAGCCAGGCTTCAAAAGCAGAATTCAAGACAAGGTCCATAAATGGTTATGACAGACCTTCTCCGACCACAATTCTGATCCCTCGATTAAGTCTAGAACCTCCTCTGGGTCATACAAGTCTGAAGACTCTAAAAACATCTGCAGTCTTTCCCGAACAGGACTTTGAAAGATCAAACTTATTCTATCATCAGAAATGTTTGTCTCTTCTATCCTTCCAGGACCAAGGTTTTGCAAGGCAATATCTGCTTGAAATGCTTCAATTGCTGACTTGGCAAGTGAGAGAGCATATAATGTGTGGAACTGACTGTCACTGTATTCTTGGTCTTCAATCAACCACTGAAGGTACCTGTGCACATAAAGAGGTAAAACCCAATTCTATACATTGAAGGTCACCTCACACAAGGAAAAAACTTCTGTTTTTCTTTCTGATAAGTAATAAGTATATATCACAGTAAAGGCAACCAAGGAAAAATTAAATGTTGCAAATGCATATGACAAAACAAATGGCTGGAACAGTAAGATACAAAGAATAGCACTTTAATGAAAAACACAGGTGGTTAGCATGGTTGCATTGTAAACTTATAATGGTACAGTTGGTTAAATAAATATTACCATGACCTCAAATCTCCCAGTGCATACATGGCTACATTCTATACCTTTCTACCTTTCTGAAAAGTCTCAAGAAAAAGCTGTACTGTGGTCTATGTAATTGACATACCTTTGAAAAATCTCTACCTTCTTTGGATCAATAGCTGCAATAACTTCATCTGCAGTAAAAGAGAATTTCTCAAGTAAATTAAAACTTTTATATGCATTATTGATAACCATTTATTAGGCGGTGAAGCATCAACACATACATAAAATGGGTGTAGCGGAGATGAGAATACTTCGTTGCATGTGTGGGCACACGAGAAAGGATAAGATTTGGAATAAGGATATCCGAGGTAAAGAAGGAGTAGCCGAAATTGAAGGAAAGATGAGAGAAAATCGGTTACGGTGGTTTGGACATGTGAAACGAAGGCCTACTGACGCTCCGGTTAGAAGATGCGATTATGGGATAAAGGTTCAGGGCCGAAGGGGTAGAGGAAGACCTAAGAAGACTTTGGAAGAGACTCTAAGAAAAGACTTAAGAGTACTTGGATCTAACGGAAGACGTGACATAGAACCAAGCGCAATGGCGTTCTAGGATTTATATAGCCGACCCCACTTAGTGGGAAAAGGCTTTGTTGTTGTTGTTGTTGTATTGATAACCATTTATTAGCTTTCATGCCATACAGATAGCAGCATAAGACACAAACACTAACATAAAAGGCTTGTTCTTTTTAAAAAGAAACAAAATACAAAAGGCTGATACAGCAAAATAAAGTTTGAATTGTTTAGATGCCTTACTTCAAAAGGATTTTCCAAATGAATGCCTAGATGCATGCTTGGGGTTAGAGGCAGAGCTACTAAGGGACCAGAATAGTCCTGGGCCCATCCTGCCTTTTTTCTTCTGACAATAACATGTTTTTGCTGCTGCTTATGAGTGGAATACCATTAAATTCAAGTGTGCCCCTTCTTAATCTAAACTCTCTTTTCCTTTTACATGCCTCGTTTTTCACTCCATCTCTCTTATTTCAGTGCAGACTTCCCTTCCCCTCCTTTTGCTATCAACTTTTCTTTGTCATTTCTTTAGTCCTTTTGTTATATTTTCAAATCTTTCATGCTTAACTCTTACCTCGTATTCAAGTGTTTGAATTTGTACAATGTTTTTAGTTCTCTGTACTGAATTTGATTGGTTTTCCAAATGTGCAATTTACTACAACTTTTCATGTTGTGAGGCCCCTCCTCACATGAAATTCTGGCTCCGCCACTGCTTGGGGTAGCTGGCCAATGGCACAGACATAAAGGTGTAAACTTTTTATACATCGCTCACCTTAAAACTGGATACTTGCCTAGATGTCATTTTCTACACAAGTAGAAACTTCAGGTTTACTAAGAGCACTGGGAGGCAAATGGTAACCAAAAAAACACACATCAAAACCAAAATTACTGGGAATCAAAGATCCACCTGGTGGAAGTTGATTAGCTCTTTTCTCTGATGTCAAAACCTGAACTGCAAAAACCTGGTTGATATCTGCAACCTAACAATACCAACCAACTCCTTATTAAACAAGGGAGTTGCGAAGCACAAACCATAAGATTTTTCAAAAAATTTCAAACTTCAAAAATAAAACAAAACAAACCATCCAAGATAAATAAGGAACAACTCTGCAGATAATTAACACGTACCCATCCAAGATGTTGAAGAACAAGGTTTGGATCAGATGACTCCTCGAGAAGCTTTGATGCTTCAGCCGCAGCAGTCTCCTTACCAGAGATGATATTTGTACCGCCATCCTGTGAACCACTCTCCAACATGGGGTTTTTCCAAAGGCCAGATGAATAATTTCTTGCCAAGATGCGCCAGATACCAAGAGCCTTTGAGCTAATTCCTTTACTTGCATATAGGAAGGCAAGCGTACGTAAATGCCCGGAGTCATCTAACAAAGTTTCCAATTCCTCCTGCACCGCCCATTCAAGTTCTACAGTCATCCTTCAAGCAGGCTCCAGACAATAGCCTCTGTTTTTCAATGCATGGGAATGCTAAGATTGTTTGCCAACATCCTAACAGTGCATTGTCTTTGAGGCCTATTAAGCATGTTGCTATTCCAAAACCAAACATTGATATAATGTCTTCAACTGGAGGACATTTTGCATGGTACTTGCATTTGATACCATCATATGGTGTGCCCTTTCTAGTTGGTTAAAATACCAAAACTGTCTCTTAGCAATTAAATACAAATCAGGTCTGACCCAGGCCCCCGGCAATACAATTTGTAGCTTTACTATGGTCCAAATTAAGGGAATTTTTTTGTCAATTTATCTTAGTTTTTCATTCAACCACACTAACCATCAATCTTCTTTTCTAATCCTAACAATCACTACATCACTTTCTCTGATTCATATTTTGGTATATATGAAAAAAGAAGATATCCTAGGGTGGATGAAATCAAATGGATAAACAGGTCTTTAATGAAAACACAACTTGTTTTGCCTATATTTTTATTAACAGTTAATAACTTAATATACTCAATACTTCAAATTCAAGAAGACTAGAAATAATGCAGTACGGAAACAGGAACTCCTGATTTAGGAAAGTTGTAAAAGCAAAAATCCTCATGGTAAAACAAATATATGAGAGTGGGAAAACATACCACAACACAAGAATTCTCTGACGATGCCAGCTTCTCCATGTCATAAACATTATTCAAAGCTCTGTAGAGGTACATTAATAGGGTGTCAACCCCCTCCTTCACTGATGGAGTCAACTCTTTCTCACGAGAAACCTCCAAATACCTGTAGCAAGAATGTATATTGGAAGAGTTACTATAATCCAAGTACAAGTTAGTTGTGAAATTAAATAAAAAGATGCAATAGAAAACAAGAGAAAAACATTAACGAAAAACGAGAAGTGATGTAGTCACCTAGTAATTGATTTGATGGCAGACTCCAACAATTTATCCCTATTTGGTGGATTCAGGAGAAATGCATCATCTACCACAGTTTCTACACCTGCTTTCCTAAGAAAGATTGCTCTTTGAATTGCCATCAACCCATCATCCACAACATCTTCCAGAGGCGCAGGGGGAGGATGCAAACCCCAATAGCGGTTTCTAGGAACCTGAAAACGCCAGTTCAAATACTATGATTACAAAATTCAGAAGCTTAGCAGCACTGCAACATGAAAATCAGCATGCTCGTATTCGTGCTAAATGCAGCATAAATGCAGGCTAAGATTCCAAGCGTGCGAATCTACATTCAAATTTGTTTTTCAGATGGAATTTTCTTTTGAATGTGCATTTTTTTATGATTACAACAAAAGCATAAGATAGTTCTTTCACAATTCTTTGCATTCACAATGTAGTATTGATTGTTACATAAAAAAATAGTATAAATGATAAATTGAATATAATTATGCAATCTTTTCTCTTGAACTACACATTGCCTATGTATTTTTTTCCTAGTAATCTACATCCCCAAGAAAATATAACAAGAATATTAGCCTTGACATTCTAATGAGTATCAGACTCTGTGTCCCGATTTTCTTCTTACACCTTTTGATGAGCATTTATATTTTAAAGGAAACACTCCTCTCCTTTTTTTAGTAAGGCAGAGACAGCATATGTGAGTTTTATTCATATAGGAAGATATTATATGTGACCGTATCCCCTGATTATGAGCAAAAAATATCATACCAGTAGTGACCATCGATTTGGATCTCTCATTATGAATGGAAATACTTCAGAAGGCTGCATTGTCTCAGACTGCAAAAAGTGATTCACTGCTTCCTCAAAATGCAAGTCAAAAAGCAAGAGAAAGCCCACTTGAGCATGAACAAACGAGAGCATATCCTTCGATAATTCACCCTCACACTCAAGATCCTCCACCAAGGAGATGGCTTCCTTGAAGTTCTTTTTTCTCAATAGATCTTTAATTTGTTCTTCAGATGGTAATTTCCGATAGCAAACAACCTAGAAATTTGCAACATGGAAAGGACAACAAATAAAAATCTTTAATTTGTTCACGTCCGCAATGAAGCTAAAAGAGTATAGATAATCATTAAATCGAGCATGTGGTCCAATATCCTAGTGAATAGGGTGTTGGGTTTCTACCCATGCTTCCCGTGTTCGAAACTCCCTCCTCCCCTTAATAATAATAAAAATAAAATAAAATAAAATAACAAAAAATAAATCACTAGATCGATATTTTCCCATACCTTGGTGGGGGTTGCAACAACAAGAAGTTTTCCACTTCCATCTTCCTCATCTGCAACAATGCAAGGCCCTCCTACCCCTTCACCACCAAAAGTGATCATCTGAATACATCTACCTGTTTTCTTATGATACAACTCCAGCTTTCCATCCCTTGCAATGACCACATATGAAGATATCTCCCCAATAGAATCCAGGTTACTATGGAACACCAAGCTACCACCAACCGGCTGCCCATGTGCATTAGCTATGATGCCAACATTGTCCACCAACAAAAGCACATTCCATTCTTTACACAACAATTTAAGCCGTGGCAGACTAGAAACATCCGGTAGCGAAAATATTACACCACTTTGTCCGGTAACACATGAAAACAAACTATATCCATTAACCGTACTAACAATTATCGAATCATTGAGCCATACCATGGCCATAACCCCATCAATACACTGAATTTCCTTCAGAATTACAAAAGACCCATCATCAATGTCTTGGTCACTTTTACCTACTCTATTACTCAAAACAAGCTCTACCAATACCAATCTTTTACCAATCACAACAGAGAAAACATGATGGCCTATATGCTGCTGCACAGTTTCTTTCGTTTTCGAGCCATTTGTTCTGATCCCACTTCCCAACTTTTGCAAAAACCGCTGACTTGTGCTTGTATACTCTGATGAATTACTAAGACCTGACAAATTCGAGCATTCTGATTCACTGCTTCGCAGCCTCCTTGTGATGACAGAAATTCCTCTCAAGAAACTCAATCTTTTCACGGGCTGTAACAGAAGCGAATCAACCAAAAACAAAAATCCATCCAAAAGCACCAAGAGCTTCCCAATCTCACCAAACACTTGGATAGACTCCACTGAGGAATTGCCAACCAAAACTTTTCGCAAAAACGAAATGTTTTGTGGGATTGAAGGGTTGTTGGAAGGATCAGATGGGGATTGATCATTGGGATTTACAGAGAGCAAAAGCAGGATTCCAAACTGGGTCCCAAGGTAGATTAGACATTGTGAGTCGGAGACCGTGGAGATAGCGAGTGATGTAACTCGTGCACGAGAGTGGTCAGAGAGGTTGAACAATGACAGTGGTTCAAGGACAGTGCGACCTCTAGGTTCGGGCTTGGCCATGTATAAAAGGCTAGTGCTTGCCGATGAACATCACAAGATCCTTTTTTCGGTCAACAAACATTACAAGAAAATACCACCTGAAATTGCAAGTAACTCAAAACTAATTACAACGCTCAGCACTGTAATCCATTGCGCTGTAGAGCACAAAAAAACGTAAGTATACTATTACTAGAGCTATTACAGCAACCCCATGTCGAAAATCGATTGAATTGCACGGATAAACAACAACCCGATTATCGAAATGTCAGCATTGTTTCAACATATTTTCTACGTAGTAATAATCTACAAGATCAAATTTTATCAAACAATCAAAAAAAAAAAAAAAACACCATTCAAACGCAGCACAAATTCAAGCTCTCGTGCATTAGAACAACATACCAAATTCTCACTTTGCCAATCACTAAAAAATCAACAGCAAAATTAATGGCATCCCCCAATTTCCGTCAATGTAAAAGACAGAAACCGGCGAAAACAGTGTCAATTTTTCTTCTTTCTCAGTCTAATTAATCATTTTTTGTAGATCGAACAGAATTTAAAAGAAAAATAGCTAAAAAGACGAAAAAGTTAAGAGAACATTCATACTTGAGAAGCTAGACGACGGCGATCGCAGGAAGTCGACGGAGCAAGGCGGAGACTGCCGAAGCTTCTACGGTGGTGGGAAATGCCAAACTGTTCGCAAGTTCGAGAATTTCACCTAACAGTAGCATCACCAGACGTCAAAGTTCCATTTTTCTTTTTCTTTTTTTTTTCTTTTTTTTTTTGTTCCAACGTCAATTCCCATAGGCTATATTTCCTCCACCGTCGTTTGTTCTCTCTCTCTTTCTTTTCTTTTTTTTTACTTTTTTTATTTTTTATTTTTTTATTTTTAATTCGAAAATATAAGCTTAATAATATTGCAAAGTCATTGGGGGCGTTAATTTTAATTTTTCTTTCATAGTATGTATCATTAATTGGTACAAAAATTTAATAGTTTAGATATTATATATGGTCTTTTAATAAATTTTATAACAGTTAAATCTTATATAAAATTAATATCGTTGATTTAGACGGAGCATTAGAGAAGATTATTATTATTGTAAGTGTAATAGAAATAAATGGGAAATTCTTAAAAATAGCCAATTTTGGAGGCGCGGATTGGATTATAGCCCAACTTTCTAACATATTATAATTCTAACAAAAAAATCTATGGAAAAAGTCTTAATTACACTTATTAATACTAATCCTCTTCTATTCCTTTCTCCTTTCACAAACTTGAGGGAAGGGAATACGGAAAGAATTAATATAATAACAATCACACTGCTCATGATTATTAAAATTAGTAGCATGTCTTTAATATGCAGGTTATTGCTTCCAGCAGATTGGTCTTATTTACTTTCCTTCAATTCTTGATTGCAAACAGGGTCCTCCCTCCTCTGACTCCTGCAATTCTCGGTTACCTGCATCTGTACCTAAACTTGCCACTTGAATTCAGATGCCTTTCCCTTGCTTAACTTGTTCCGATTACGAATTAAGTTTTGGTGCATGATTTTCTGGATGCCAACGTGATTGATCTCAAACCAATTTTGACATACAAAATTACATAGATCCTTACAAGTCAGAATCTCCCAAAATTGTTATTATTTTCATTTTTTCCAAGCTGGGATAATTAATCCGGAACAACAGGGAACAAATCAGTACTGTCACTCAATAACAATACAACAATTTTACTTTGATTAATTAGTTAGA
The DNA here is from genome assembly GCA_015708375.1 of Cydonia oblonga. Classification (NCBI taxonomy): domain Eukaryota; kingdom Viridiplantae; phylum Streptophyta; class Magnoliopsida; order Rosales; family Rosaceae; genus Cydonia; species Cydonia oblonga. The sequence continues at coordinate 9,092 of JADOBS010302094.1, forward strand.
AATACACCACAAGCCAAGGATAGGTACTTCCTTTTCAGTTTTCTCCTTTGTGTGCATACAAATTATTAGAACTCCTGCATGAAACAGAACTTTTCACTTTCTACCAGGCTTTGGCGGAATGGTACCAAAAAAGATGAGGAAAGGACTGTTGCCGGGGCGCTTGCTGCCCGACTATCACAACAATTGTAGCGGCTCAAGCTTGTGAGAAAGAAGGGGAAGAGAGAAGATAGGGGATTAGTTTACCAAGGGACCTAGGGTAATTAAGACTTTTTACCTGAATTTTTTGTTAGTATTATAAGAAATTAGAAAGTTTGGTTATAATTCAATTTTTGGCTTTAAAATTGATTATTTTCCCTAGCAGGCTAGCCCCTCACAGGGTATATGAACATAATCCTTAGTCCTTACCACAAGAGATGAAACAAATTATCGAATATTAACTTCCAGTAAGAATCTCAACTACTCGAATATCCATCAAATTATGAAGGAAAATCATGTGCAAACCATCAAAACAAGCAGCAGGACTACTACTGTCAGAATTTATAAAAGGTTTCTTTTCAAAGTACCGGTTACTAATACTATCAGCCTAGTAGGAATTAATCCGAGGATGAATGTTGTGTATCCGTATTCACACCTTACCGAAAAATGAAGTCAGGCTATGAGGCTCGATTACTTGCTCAAGTTAAGCCGTGCGATGAACCCCAAGATTCTGCGACATCCTTACCATGTTAACCATATTAGGTGTTTCATAGCCAACGGCGCGGCTGCGTGAGTTTCCACCTTCATTCATGGTCATAATCTGGGTTGTCATGTCACCCCAAGTTGTGGCTCTCTGCCATGAATGTGAGCTCAACCCTGAAAGAACATAAGAACGCCCCGTCTGTGTGTATGATTCCATACTAGCCATTCTATCCCTGATTTCTCGAAGCTCAGCTTCCAGCCAATTACAAAGACCATCCCCAGCTTGTGCTGCCGGTGATGTTAAGATGGTTGCTATTCGTTGTGCCAAAATAGCCTGTGCACCTTCTAGATTTCCCATTTCAGCCATTACTTGTGCCTCTGCAATACCTTCAGCCACCAGAATTCTATTCCTCTGACGGTCGACCTCCAAACACACTGTCTCATCTGCAGGGGACCAAACCTCGGGTCGTAGAATCTCTACTCTCTCACCTTCCACGTGGGTTGACTCATTTGAGCCTAGATCCTTGTACACGCATGACACATCTAACAGTGATGTCTTCCTTATGCCTTCCCTGTTTCCAGTTGCTGATGATGTTGGAACTAAAAGGTACACCAGAAACTGTTTCTCCTCTTCTGCATACATATTTCCAACATCAACAGCACCTTGTTGACACTCGTCAGAAATCTCACTCCCATGTCTCCCTGATGGTATTGATACAATCTGCACCCCGTGCGATGCTGACCTAACTGTGAGTCGAAGTTCCTGAGCCACAACACTGAGAAGACCACCAATGCACAAAGCAAAGGCATCTTGTATCATAGCAACTGACTCAATGAAGGAAAAGGTGCCACTGGATGAATCAGATATAGCATGCATAGTAGTGGCATCGTGGTCAGTGCCAAACCCAAATGTGTGGACGGGAACATTGCTACAATGTACCGAAGCTCGCAATTGGTTCAAGAACTCAGAGACCCGGTTTGGACTTGAAGTATTCTGTGAGTCACAGTTGCAATTGTCTCTTCCATCAGATAAGAGGATGATGCTAGAAACTGGATTCCTTGCCCGGCGTTCTTCAAGGACCTGAACTCCTTTCTTGATTCCTCCAACAATGTCGGTTTCACCATTTGCTCTAAGAGACTCGACTGCTAGAAAGGCACTTTCACGACCATCAATAGTCATTCTTCGGAGAGGAAAGACCCTTTTAGCAGTAGTTGAGAATGAAACTATGGCAAGTCGGTCATAAGGCCCCAAGTTTTGTATGACAAATCTGACAGCACGCTTGAGAAGGGCAAGTTTTGTGCCAAACATGCTGCCACTTACATCCAGAACTGTTACAAGGTCAATGGGGGTACGGCCATGGCTGTTCGCACCTCCTTGAAGGGGTGGTGCTCGAACGCTGACAAGAACAGGAAATGTTGGGCGAGATTCTGCAACAGGGATAGCAGAGTACTCTGTATAAGTCCTGATTGCAACATTTTGGGGGCCAGAGAATCGACTAGGCGAGGTGGTCGGGAGAGGCTCATCATCTGAGAAGCTAAGTGGCTCGGGATGGACCTGGGGCAGCAATGGGAGGTGAGACTGGTAACGATGGTTAAAACCATTATGGATGTGACCCAAGTGGTTTTGTTGAGTATCTGCAACGTTGGTGGGAGCTTGGAAAGGTACATCATTCCACTTGGAACGGCAGATGGGGCAGCAAATATTTCCATGTTTGACATTGTTGGCAATGCAAACGAAGTGGAAAGAGTGGGAGCACTCAGCAGTGAAGATGGCTTGGCCTTGCCCTGCTCTCAGGTTACTCAGGCAAATGGCGCAATTTTTCTGTGCACGAAAGAATTTAAACAACTGTCAGTCATGAGATGAGCATACCGATACATTTACCTTTCAACAACTGTCTAAAAAATAACACAAACAGAGAAGGCTGCGATCAACCAAATTGAACGAACCGAACTTTCGCCACATGCATAGCCTGTCATAGTGTTACAATGTTAAGCACTGAAAGCTATTGTGCACAACTCGAGTCATTCAAGACCAAGAGTCACAATAAACACAGTACAAACAAATCTTCGCAACTATCCGAATTCGGAAACTAGAATTTCATAACCAAAATTGTTATAAAATTATCCACAAAATGAGATATATTGTCATCTCTTTGACTACCGAAAGATGATATGACATAATAATTGCTAGGGCGTGCAACATAAAGCTTTGACTTTCGGCCTTCTTGACCTCATAGTCATTGACTTTTAACAAGAAAATCGTTGAAGATTTCCACCAAGATCCTTCAAAACTATGTTGGGAACTAGTAGGGAAACTTAAAATGTGTGAAATATGTTTTAAAATAAAAATTAAAATAAAAAAAATGGTATCTTTGTCAAAAAATACGGCCAAACTAAAAACTAGTTAGCTCAAAAGAACAATTCAAATTCTACTTTTATTTATGAGAAAGAGGACTCTCACAAAAGGATTATTCATGGACTTTCTGCCACCTCAAAAGAGGACTCTCACAAAAGGATTATTCATGGACTTTCTGCCACCTCACAGTTAAATCAGAATTCTCGTCACAACATTTTGAGAGTCCCCTTAGCATTTCTTTTTATTTACTAGAATAGTCCAAATAAAAAAAAAATTAATAAAAACAAAAACAAAATTGTCTGTTTCTGTAAATTCATGGGTAGCTGAATTAAATAAATAAAGATTTAATTAATTGAAAACCCACCGGATAGAGACTTCGTTTAACTCAACACCTAAACAGAAAGAAACGTAATTTTCTAATTACTCCAAAAAATAAACAGAAAGAAACGTGATCAAATGCTTAACTCTAAATCCCCAAACTGCCACCGAAGAAACCGACAAAGCAAAACCCACCGCCCGTAAATAAACAAAAACAATAGGGGTATATTGGTCAATTGGCGAGCCAACTTGCTTCGTCAGAAAACGAAGGCCGGTTTATTTGGGAAAAATAACAGCTGGCATCCTCCTCTGAGTTTTCGCGGCAAATTAACACTCAACTCACTCGCTCCGTCGCCGGAAAGCTCGTGGTCAAAATCTCGCCGGCGACAAAACAACCGAGACACGAGATATTAACAGAGGACTGAGATCCCGAGCAGATTTTCTCGGGAACCAAACAGGGCGCCTTGGCGATAATTAACTAACTAATTAATTAAATAATTATATCGGAAAATTAAATCGATAAGAAAATTGAATTGAAGGAATTGATAGCGTGTAAATGAGAGTAGTAATTACTGACCTTGGAGATGCGTGAGCTGAAGCTGCGGGAGAGCTTGGAGGAGATGGAGGAGGAGGAGGAGGTGCGAGACGACGGAGAGGGGCGGAGGGTGGCGGAGGAGGTTAAGGCGGGAGGAGGAGGACGAGGCGGCCGAGACGCCGACGCCGACGCCGACGAGGTGGACGACGAATCTGAGGAGTGGAATGAGAGCTTGTGCGTCAGTGACTTCTTCAGCTTCCGCCACGCAGCAGCGGCCATTGTTGTAGTTAATGAGAGGAATCTTCACCAAGAGAGAG